>VYXC01001534.1:0-15849 GCA_013397175.1 Platysteira castanea
CCCCCTTGTATTTGACACCTTCAACATTATTAACTTCATATTATGGTAACTGGTTTCTGAAGTTAAATCCCTTATAACACAGGGATGAATGAATTCTTGTGTTTTTTTCTGGAATTGCTCGTCCTTAAACTTGTACCCCTGTGACTGGGCGTGAACCCTCGAGATCAGTTGTGAAAAAACTATCATTGAGGGAAAGGGACTCACACCTGCCAAGAGTAACCCACGCTGAGTGGCTGTTAGTGCCATGGAAAGATTTTCCTCATAGTAAAGTGCGATAGCAACAAAAGAGACTCCTCTGCTTACATGGACTGATGAAAGATTTTTATAGAGTGGTCAACTGACTGAAATGAATCTCAGTTTGTGTCTTCATGTTGGATAAATTGGGGGAGGTGCTGGACGGAAAAAGGAAGTGTTTTTTTTGCTTTAATTCCTTCTTATTTCTTTTACCTTTAGTTTTAGTAATAAACTTCATTGCATTCATTAAAGTGTAGTGCCTGCTTTGTATTCCTCCCTAATTCTTATCTCACAAAAGGGGCAAATGCGAACCAACCCACTACACCAGCCGGTTGAGGGATGTGATTCTTTTCCTGGAGAAGCACAGCTGGAGTGCTGTGTCCAGTTCTGGGCTCCACAGTACAACAGAGACATGGAGAAGGTCCCGTGGAGGGTAACATAGAGGATTATGGGACTGGAACATCTCTCATGAGGAAAGGCTGAGGGAGCTTGGCCTGTTCAGCCTTCAGAAGAGATGACAGAGAAGAGACCTAATCCATGTTGGTAAGCAGTGTGTCAAGAGGATGGAGCCAGGCTCTTCTCGTAGGGGCCAGATAGTAGGGCAAGAGGCAACAGGCAGAAATTGATGCAGGGAAGATTCTGCCTGGGTACGAGGTGACCAAGCACTGGAACAGATTGCTCCGAGAGGTTCTGGAGTCTTCCTCACTGGAGATTTTCAAGAATCTGAACACAATCCTGTGCAATAAATATGCTTTAGGATAACCCTGCTTGAGCAGAGAGGTTGGACCAGCTGATCCACTGTGGTCCCTTCCAGCCTGTCCCATTCTGTGATTCTCTGTATGATTGTGTTTAACTGTATGTGGGCAAAGCTAAGAACTCGCATCACAACAGTTAAAACCACGATGTTTCTGTCCACACACTGACTTTACTGCAGCTCCGTAGCATAAATCAAATGATGTATTTTATCATACATGTCTTTTGGTGCAATCTAACCTCTTTTAGGTTACCAAGAAATGCTTTCATTATTAAAATTAAGCTATTGGGTTGGCTCTAAATGTATCTGTTGGTAGTTTCTGTGGTGTTGAATATTAGGTTTTTTTATATATAAGGAGAAGCTTTTTAATTACTGGTACAGTCTTGCTGTTCAGATAAACATTTTTAGATTCAGGATATATTGCATTAGAGATGTTGGGATTTTGTGAGTTAATTTTTTTTTTTAATCATACAGTTGATGATGGAAAGATATTGATATATATAAGTGTAGTATTGAAAGACATAGAAATTGTTCTTATACGGGCTCGTAATGTCTGTAAACATAAATCATGTTGTGTTGATATTGTTTAAGTAGCCACAGATCAGCTGTAAATGACAAAAATTAACAAGAAGTTGCTTTTTTCTTACCAAAAAATACCCTGAACATTAAGTATCCTTTCAGTAAGAGCTGTTCTTTTGACCACCAAGTGGTTTTAAACATTAAACATATTTTAAAAATATTACTGTTCTCAGCTACTGAGTGTCTGTAAACATTAAATATGTTCTATAAAAGCTGCTTTTCAAGCTACTGCCTGCATGACTATGAATAAAATTTTTGTTTAAAGTTGCTTTTTAGCCACTGAGCTATTCCTTCTTATATGTTCAGTTCTATTTATAATTTTTCAGAGAAGAAAAAAATGCAATATTTCACTGGCACAAGGCAGCTCTTCATTTACGACAAGTAATCATGTCCTACCCATCTTCTCATAAAAACACTGCAGGTAATAATAGCAAGCCAAATTTTAAAAGGATTTTAATGGATATTTTGCATGGAAAGTGAGTGCATATCTAGTGTTCTAGTCACCCATTTTTGTGTTTTACTCTGCAGTAAACCAAAATAATAAAAGCAGACACGACTGATATTCTCTACTAAGAAATCTAAGAAGTCTAAAAAATCAGTCACTGATGGATTGTGTGAATCAATCAAGTCATCAGCCCTAGAGGAGACCAAAAGATAATGCAAAATAGTCTCAAAATTACTAAGCAAATGAGAGTCACTAAACCAAACACGATTAAAGGCTTTAATTCTGTATGCAGAAATAACTCTATGTGACAAATTAGATATAATCCTAGGAAGACCTGGAGTGATAAGAAAAGTGTTCATGAGAATCTGGATTACAAGAGCTAAGAGAAAAATCACTGATCAAAAATATACTGTTAAGGACAAATTATTTTCTGTTTAGACAACCCCATAAGGCTTAAAGTCTACAGCAAAGACACTACAGATAAAAATAATACCTTAGGAAAAGAAAATCTACATAAACCAGAGGTCTAAAATTATCTGCAGACTGAGGAACAGCGTATACAAGAGTATCTTTAAATGGAATGTTAGCCAATTAGTAGGTGTATCTGTCTGCCAACCTTGGATTTAATGAGTCCTGGGTACTTAACATTTCTCCTTATTTGCAGTAGGGAACAGCATAGATAGGCAATCCAGTCCAATATCTGTCCCGTAATCTGTAGGTTTTTCCTAACTAAGGAACCTTTACAGATATTGTGGGAACAGGAATCTGACATCCCTCCAGCCTTTGCTCAACAAGGATTCTGATAGAGCTGATTGAAACCTTTCCACAAGAGATATTTTTGCTAAGTTTCTGTGCAACTGAAAGGTGCAAACATGTAATTCTCCTAAAACTTTTTATGAAAAACCAGATGGCTGCTTAGTGAGTCATCCCACAGGTTAGCTGGTGGCTGGAAAATTAAACAGGTGGTTCCCGTATTAGTAAAGGAGCATTCTTTATATCACCCTGACAAGCCAAGCACTAGCTGGCTTGGAACTCGTAGGCAAGGCAGTATTCTCTGAAGATGGGAACCTGGTGGATTTGCTGTTCCCTGATGTCTCTTCCACAGAGTTGATAAGACAGGTTGTCATGCTTTCCAGACAAGCTAGTCAGTCTAAACAGGTCATAACTAAGTAGGAAGAAGACCAATGAAAATGAAAGAAACTGTTATCTTTGCTAAAAACTCAGCAGTGCCAGTATTGTTTTCTGGAGTGCAGTTTCTTTTTTTTTTCTGAAATGATGCAGGATGAAGTGAAAATCTAAAACTATCTGAAATATCACAGTAAAGGAAAATTTTACTGTCTAGACATCCTTACTTGCCAGTTATGTCTGAGCACCTTTTGTGCAGAAGCCAGCAGTAAATGTGAGATCATTGAGGATTAGAGAGGGAAACACTGGAAATAGAAGGGAAGTTGACTTCAGGCAGGTGTGAAAATAAAGAATGTCAGCAGAGGAAGAGGAAAATCTTTACAGGCTGTTCAGCTTTCACTTGAAGAGCTACTGGAGAGAAATCAACACCTTTAATACTGCCTTGGACTTGATTTAGGTTGACACTGCTAAAGAGACAGCTATTATTTCTGTTAACAAATCTCAGGACCATTCTTTTATTTTCATAAAAAAGTTTTAAGGGTGTTAATGCATAAGCACTCCAGGTATCAGTATTCATATGGAGCAGACTTGAGGGAACAAGGAAACAGCAAGCAGTAGGCAAGAGGACCTCCAGCCAAGGATTACCTGACACCATTCTGCACCAAGACTGATGGAGAATGTTGCTGCTGGTGCTCTCAGAGGTGTAATTTCGGCTAACTGTTCACATCTTGGTGCATATTGTTAGCAACTGATAGCTTTCACTGGAAATAGTTTTTTGACTGCTAGTCATCCCACTGAGGTTGGCATGATGCTTTGGGAATAGATACTCTAAATGGTAAAGGATAATATGAATCCTAACAGACAGTCCAATAATAAAGTGGTCAAGAAGCCTATAGCGGGAGATTATCTCCTCAATCACATCTTTCATCTTCCATCTGTATTTATTCCTGTTAGTACAGCAAGCATCAGTTTTATCATTTGTTCTGATCTAAAGGAGTAGCTCAACTTATCTGAAACATAAGATAATTATGTAGCTAAGATTCCCATTTTGCAGAAACATCACCTTAGAAACCTATCTATCCTCCTGTCTCTGTAAAATTCCAGAACTAGACCCTGGGAGAAGGTTAAACACACATTTAGGCAGATTATAATGTCACAGCCTATTTGGGACTAAGTTCTATCCAAGCACAATTTACTGCTTCTCTATCTTTTAAAAAGAATTGTTGTTTGAGTTCACATACATGTGAAATATTTTTCTAATCCCCATTTTGTTAGGTCTAGTGGCTGTACATTGCCTAAATTGTTCATGTCATCCTTCAAAACATTTTCTTTTCCTATTTTTAAGATTTTTACTTTTAGCCTGGAAGATAGAAGGTGTATAGGAACAGATGATTTAGCTTTGGTATAGTTCTACCTACTGAATACATCTTTGTCATGCCACATCTTTTTGTCTCCTTTCTGAATTAAACAGATTAAATCTTTAAAGTTCTATGTGGAAAACTTTTCATATCTTAGTCACTTTCAATGCTTGCCTCTGAACCCCCGGTACTTTTGCTGTCCTTTTAGTGATAAGGCAGCAGTAATCAATATTTTCAACAGCCTTCAGAGACTTCAGATGAGAAAGATGCCTGAAGGGCAGGTTCAAGTGCTCAAGCCTGCAGTTTATGGTTTTGCAAGAGATGATACAGACACAGATGCTCAAATTATAAGCCCTGCTTGCTACTTCTCTGGATCAGTAGCTCCAAATTCATCCACTTTTTCTTCTGCTTTCACTCCGTATCACCTTATGCCTGAACACAAACCAAACCCTTTCAGACAGTTTTCAACTGATGCTTGATAGTGCTGAGATTCTTTCATGGTTCCTCTGTGTGATTGTAATGAATCCTTTGTTCACAGGTTTTAAGTCCTAAACCAATATTAATCACTGATCATAATTCAGTGAGACATAGTGCCTTGTTGTTCAAACAGTGGATGATCCTGCGTGCCTTCCAAAGATCATCTAGTTCCTAATATAGCAGAGAGGGGGCGAAATCTTGCTCTGGTTGAGTAGTAAAAATAGCTTTACTATAATATATTAAAGCACTGCTTTTGATAGTTTTGTTTGCAATACTGGTGAGAGAATAAAGAGGGGAACTCTTAAGATTTGTGGAGGGAGAGGCAGTGAGTGAGCAAACATAAACAACTGTTTTTATTTCACACAACCCAGACTCAGACACTGCTGTACTAGGAATTGCTGCAACATAAAATGTTGGATAATCAGTTCCTACATCAGCTTTTCTTTGTAAGAAACAAGCAAAAGCAAATTCTAAGCTTTTCCTTCTGAAGAAAATGTTACATAAATGACCCGAAAGGCATCACAATGTCAGACTGTCTGCCTGAATCAAAAGATCGTAGCAAGGCATCAGCTCCTTAAATTCCAAAATCCATATGAAGCTAGTAATTGAACTGGCAAGTTGTAAAGAAGGAATCCTCTCTCTGGGCCACTGCACAGCAATAAGAGATCTTTGAAAGGCTGATTTAAAGGAAGGATAAGGGATAAGAACTGCACCAGAACATGCTACTGATTTACTGTAGAGCTGAAGTTGTGACAGTTCAGTAATACCTGTACTGCAGTCTGGATGCTTTATATTTTAGCCACCTTTATCGATTTACTTTGGTTAGCACAAGGGGACAGTAACAGTGATGACAGGACAGGTTTTATGGCAGCATAGTACAAGGGACTTTGGGACACTAACTCACCAGCTACCTTGCAGGAATGTCCTGATGGTTCATTTCTAGTGCTGCTGTTTCCCAGACCACCTATATTAAAGACTACATGAGGCTGCACCTCTCACACTGCAAATGTGTTCTATGATTTGAGTGTTGACTTACTTGTGGACACAGTGTGCATCATGTACTTCTCTTATCAACAGTAAAGATTTTAGACTCTTTAGTAGGGTTTTGTTCACGAAAGCTTTTCATCAGCACATTCTCAGGCCAGATTTTTAAAGGTAGCTTGCCACTGAGAGCTTTACAAGCATCTTGTGGGTAGTTTGTTCCTTGATATGACTAAGTGTAGGGTATGTAAATGGTTTTGAAAACCCTAGTCATTCTTTAGACTCCCCAAACATCTTTTAATAGCTTGAGCTGTACCCCTAAGTTCCTCAAGCTGTACTGAGAATCCCTTATCTGTAGACACTTAACTTTTGTTGACCTACATTATAAATATGAGTCAACATGTCCTTGAAATTTGGACAGGTACTTGGAGCAATGTCTCTGGAGCCCAATCAGATCAGACACAAATCAAATTCAGCACTACTACAGTAAGTGAGGGCATGCCATGCAGGGTTAGACATCCACATGCATTTATTTGTCTGATTCCACATGAAGTATCTTACCACCGTCCTGAAACTGTAAAAAAAGTAAGATTCCATGATTTTTTTTCCATGGGTACCTAAAATGTCATCTAAGTCTGTCGCCAATCTGCTTGCGCATAGAAGCATCTGAACTTTACACTGCTGAGCAGCTAGAAGCCAATTAATGCCTAAGCACTGTCAGAAATCATAAAGTAGATATACCTAATTCCTTTCCGGAAGCCAGTCAGTGACATTTTCAGAGTTCAGAGTTACATCCCATGCAAAATGTGGCTGGAGGAGAGGTTACATGTTTTTCATTTCGCAGTGAGGTAGGTAGAAAATTAGCACAAGATGCTGCAGATGCAGCTTTAGTACTTTCTTTTTTTTGAATACCCCCTCCTTATGTTTTAACCAACAGAGTCTTTGTAGTTTTTCTTCCTTCTCCCTTTTTTTGGCCTGATGAATATTTAATGATCCTACATAAAACAGATCAGATTCCTCCTTTTTTTCGAGGGATGCTCCAGAGAGGTAGGAAATTCACTTAGGAGGTAGGAAATAAGCATTCAACCACCATATAACAGGAGAGTGACTTAAAATAATTTGTAGCTCATGTATCCACTGAGCAGTCAGGGGGGCAACATCATCTGCTTCTGCATTTTGTAACAATAAGGTTGCTTTAAACTGTTAACACAGAAAAGGGTTCAAAATTGTTATCCCCAGTAAATAATTTCTGAGAAAGAAGGTATCTAGGATACAGCTTTTCTCATTTGTATTTCTTACAGGCTGCAGCACCTTTTCACTAATAAGCTCACTTGTATGGATCTTTTTGTTAGGCATCTAAATAACACCAAAGAGAAAAAAACTACATCTGGGCTTATTGCATTTTGCGGTGGCTCCTTTTATGATTCATGCCCTCAGTATTGTTGTGCATAAAAGCACTGTCTAGCATCACTTCTCTGTTTTATAGGTGCAGTCTTGAAGTTGGTGAAAACTGAGAAGGAATATTCATTGCAGAGCTTGATTCTTAATTATGCTTATTTGTTACCAGAGCTGACAAAACACAGATGAGATGTGTGTGCAAGGGAACTGGGGGAAATTACCTTAAAAAATAGTATGTCTTTTAAAATATGTTTGTGAAGGTGTCACAGAAAAAAAAAATTGTTGATGAATAGAAAACGATATGCAGTACAAAGTTGGTAAAGCCAGTGAAAAATAGGACAATATTTTAATGCTCATTAAAAAATTATGAACATGATTAGTTTAGTGAGTTGATAACCATGATGTCTGTTTTTATGTATGGGTAAGGGGCTGTGCATGGATTATTTAAAATTAAGATCTGGGGGTTGTTTTTGTTTTGATTTTTTGGGGGTTTTTAATTTTTTTTTTAATTCGATATTAAGATAGAATTTTCTTTTGCAATTTTTACTACTCTTGATCTTTAGACAAAATCAATACCTTGGATTGTATTTTATTTAGAAATTTTAAGGAGAAGACAAGAGTCCTTGAACAGTGAATACAATCAAATTTTAGATAGTGGATATATAGGCCTGGATTTGACTTTTAACATATGTAGATTAATCTCTAAAATGATAACACAACAAATGTTAAACAAATATTTTCCTCTGAAGCGTAGAACTCTGTTTTTATGAGTTAAGCAGGATATCTAGGCTATATTTAGGTGCATTTAATTTTAACTTTGGTATTCACAGGTTCAGAATTTTATGAATATCAAAGCTTGCTCACCTCATAGATTTTAGAATTTATGAATAAACATACAGATGTTGGGGGGTGGCATAGAAAGGCAAATTTCTAGGATAGAATCCTCACCTAAGAAGGGTCAGACTACGCTTCAGCCTGGACAACAGTCAGATATGCTCTGCCTTTACTATTTTAATTATCTTTACTTATTCTGATTTTTTTTCTTTTTTTTTTTCTTTTTTCTTTTTTATTTTTTCCTTTGGCCAGTGGTGCCAAGTTAAGCATTGCTTTTTATCTGGGCTTCAGAGACAAGTGATTTTGATCATCAAAATAGAGAGAGAAATGCAAATCAGGGGGAAAAAATCCCAGAGTAGGCTCAGAATAACTCTAATGAGTAAATGATTTAAATTCTTATCTGGCAAGAATTATAGAGACTCTACCTTAATCATTTTAACAGTGTGAAGTACAGAGTTAGGCCCTTTCGTATCACCCTTAACTAGAATTTTCTGTATCCTAGCTGTGCCATACAACTATCGAAATACTTGTATTTATGCATTTAGGTGTGGTCGCAATTTATTTGCATGTTGCTCTGGTCTTTTTTCTTGTCCTGTGTCTTGTTTAAAGAACATAGTGCATTGCAATGAAACCAAGGCATTAAAAAAACCCCTCAAATAAGATAAAAAGGCTTAAAATTAAAATCATAAAAGAATGCTGCACCCTTCCTACAGAGACAGTTAAGCATCATTGTCTGATTTTACTCCTTTCTTTCAAAGTTCAGGTATTTTAATTAAGGAAACATCGTTTTTCAACACATTTCTTTATAAAGCTAACAGATTACCAGTGAAATATTTGCAAAGTATATACATAGCTATCATATATATACTTATGGAATCACATCAAGAGAAGGCTATGTTGTAGGGGTGATGGCTCAGAACCCTTAAATAAGAGAAAGTCTTCTCAAAGAAGAATTGTTGTAAGTCTTGTAACAACAACTTGTTAGTCCATAGTGCAGTGACAGCAGAGAAAGGCAAACAAATGTTTTCTGCTTACATTTTACAGCTGGGAAATTAGGCAGATAAGGAAAGTCTGAGCTTAGATTTTTCCTCAGAGCTGTCTGACTACCAGTTGTGCCCCCAAATTTTTGGTTATTGATAAGAAACAGAAGAATATGATGAAGGAATGACCATGGAGAAAGGAAATGAAACTGTGTACTGTGTTACCATATATCCTTCAATTATTTCAGTAATAAATCAAAATTACTTACTTTAAAATATACTTACTTGATCACACTGGGTTCAGTGCCTTTTAAAGGTTTCTTTAAATGAAACTTATGCCAAGTGATGTGCTGAGCAGCTATGTTCTTAAAGGTTTTGCTTGCAGTCAGGCTTTCATTCACATTTTAGATGAATCCAAGGCTGTGCTTACCCAAGATATTTGGGCCATGGTGCGATGTAATAGGATTCAGAGTGAAAGTCCTGACCTGGTCTGGTATTAGTAATTTTACCCAGGGATAACTCTCCATGAAGAGAGAATAACTTCTACTGCCACTGTTTGATCAGTGTAAGCTTTTGACAGCACTCAAATGACAGGGAAGGGAGGGGGGTAAGCCACCCTGGGCGGCAGGGGGAACTCAGGACACTGAGGAAGAAGCCGAAGGAAGTCCCAGAAAAAGACACCTTGAAGCCCTCTTGCAGGTGAGTTTCAGTGCTGAGCTCCTGCTAAAGGTGCTCAGCAGTCCTCTGACTAAGTATCTGGGGAAGTGATGTGCTTTGAACATAAATCATTTCTGTGCCAGAATGAGAATACCTCACTGGTGAGGACTGTGTAGATGTGGAGTGAGACTATCTCACAGGCTTTCTGAGTGATGATTTTCAACATTACCTTTTAAATACTCAAATAGTGAGGCAGAAATTCACAATTTTGGGTGCTTTCTTTGAGATAGCCTGGAGTTAATGAGCCCCTATACTTCTGATATTGTGCACATTTCATTTTCCTTTCTTGTTCTGCTCCCTCAGGTGGTGACAAGCAGGTCTATGTACAGGACCATGACAGCCATCCTTGGTGACTGGACTAAGTTTCGCAGGTCACGCACACTTGTTTTTGTTCTTCACACACTGTACTAGCAAATACTTAATCCCTGTCATACAGTTTATCTGATAAAAATAAAAAATACAGTTTTCGTTGTTAGAAATATCTTCATTTTTATCACCAGGAAGATAAACACCTTTAAAGTCTGATCTGTACTGTATGCTCATCCTTATTGTACTCTGTTTCATCCAAACTAGACAAATAAAATACCATATTGGATTATTTCTCTAACGTGGGGGGAAAAATGGAGACCCTGGTTGTTTGAATTTTTTTTTCCATAGATATCTCAACTACACACAGTTAACACTGTGTTCCAGTTTGCAGAACACCAAATACTGTACACTGAAAGTGTAGTGGGATTAGTTAATATTTTCCATGGAAATGTTCAGGTTTTTTCATTCAAAAGAAAATCTGACAAAACTTCAGTTTTAAGGTAAAACAATCTCAGAGTTGTGGAACTGGAACTTCATTCCCACATGCAGAAATAGATAACTCAAATTCTTGGATGGATTTATGTATCTCAGCAACTCAGAACCTCATTCTTCTCCTCAGTTGTTTTTTTCCCCTAATCTCCCATCTCCATTTAGGGACTCCCTTCTGAAAATGAAGTAATACTGCAATATGAGGCATGGAGCCTAGCCAGAACCCCCAGGCCCATATTAATTCTGTTTATTTATTTCATTTGCTACTTCATGTTTTGTCTTTGCAGTTCCACATGAGACATATGTGTACATTAGCAAATACAGGTTTTTTATTATTTACCTATAGGTGGAAAAAACCCCTCCTATTTTCTGAAAAATCTCACCTTATTTTTAAAAGGAGTAAGAATCTTCCAATAAAGAGAATTTTGTGAGACTAGCCCTTTCAAAACCAAGAGGAGTACTCCATATAGCAGTATATTCTGAAAATACAATTGAAAAAGTTATGAAAATCATATCTTTCACTAGGCTGATGAATTCCCATGATCTTTTCTTTTTGCAGATGTTCACATCAGTTCTGAATGTTTTTCCACTGTATTTGTAAATTAGTTCTACTTTTCAGTAAATTCCCAAGTGTTCCTACAGATCTTACGCCCCAAATCTGCAAAAAAGTGTATCATGTAGTCTTAAACCCAACTTCAAGCACATTGAGATACTTCTTTAAAATAGATTTAAGCATGCAGCTTTTAATTTTAAACTACTTTTGTGTAATGTGTCCATTCTGTGTGTAGACTAGCAGATGATCTGCACTGTTTACATGCTCACTAAATGAGGAATACTGAGGAAAATTCTGCTGGAAGAATTTAAGATAACAGGAAAATAATATAAGAAGGTCGGTCATTTGCTGAGAGTTTTATCTTAAGGCATATTTTCTCACCTGTAGTTTAGTACAGTGGTGACATACAACCTTCAGTGCTGTTCTTTTTTTCTTGGCCAGAGGGCATAGGAAAGACTGATGACCTTTAAAGATGCTTTTTTCTCATACACTTGTTGGGTTCTTTATTTAAGAAGATGCTTACTGTGCCTTTCTTTTACATTTGTACAATAGGAAATGGCATGTCGCACCTTGGTAATGTACAATATATTTGCTTTTGCCAATGAAGGTCACTTTTATTAAGTGGATCTTTAACTTATGAGCAGAAATTTCATTTTCCTTTCTTGTTGTTTTTTCATCTGGGGAGCAGTACTGACATGGTATTTTCTTGTTTCACATGCTTATGTTTTGAAGTACATGCCCTGGAGAATTGTTAGGACCTAATTTTATTTGAATAATTGTCAGAAATGTATGGGAAAACTATTTATCTTTCTTTTAATATTTCTTTTAATATTTCATTTTATGACATGGAAATAGTTTTGATACAGAAGTAGTCTGTACAGGTAACTGCTTTTTCATAGTTCACTGACCTGAAAGACTAGGACCACCTAAAGGAATAACTTGTTTCATAATCAAAGACTGAAATTTCAAAACCCAAATAATTTGACCTTTCTTACTATTATTTCAGAGAAAATTGTGGTAAAAGTGTTCAGCACAAATATAGATGTATCTTTGATTACGACGAACCTCAGTTTTTTGGTTATTTTTCTACATCCAAAATTAAAACAGTGGTTAGGGTTATGTTCCCAAGGGGGAAAAAAAACATTGAAAAGCCTTGTAAAAACTTCTTAACATATGAAATGTTTATAACTAACGTTCTCAATGAAGATCAATTATCTTTTGCAACATGGCTATTACAGACTTCTGTGTAGATTCAGTTGGGCCCTAAGAAATGGATCTAAGATCAGCTTGGGGACTGCATTATACTCTGGTGCTTATCAAGATGATTTTAACAGTAGAGTTCCCACCATGTCAGTATGCAAGAGGAATGTAATTTCAGGTCTTTCAACATAGCTAACATTTTCACAAATATTCAATGTTCCCAGATTTTTGAGGGTTTTGCATAGACGTTTCCCAGTATTTTTATCCCCTCTCATGTGACAAGTATCAGCATAGGATTTCTTTTCCTCTAGAAGAGGTTTAACACTGCACTCTTTATTCCACTCACCTTGAGTATTTCAAAAGAATAGGCAGCACTAAGTCACGTTCAGGTCACTCACTATTTCATCTCTCCACCTCCAATACCACCTGCCTTAATCCATTCTTGTGCTTGTCATTAGACTGTTGAGCTCTGATCACTTTGATGAGATTGGATGGGTGCGCTGTGCAGTCAAAGCTGGGGCTACTGATCTCCAGTCATCCTCAAATTTGCTACAGTGGCTTTCGCTAATGAACAATTTTATAAACTACCAGGAAGAACTTGATTATTCATCTTTCTATGCTTGGAAACTTCACTGAGCCTTTAAAAGCCAGGTAATAATACTGAGAAACTGCATTAAATTCTAACAGAAGTAAGACTAACACGAAGGAGGAATATAGATTTGTGCCTAAGAATATAATTTATATTGCCATTGTTGCAGGTGAAAACATCATTAATGTTTGCAATCCCATATGGATTTTATTACACTATTCAGATCACCTCTGGGAATTATAATCACTGAATGCAAAAGATTTAAGTAAGATCAAGTGAGTGGTTCTCTGGCCAAGGGGGTGGGAACTGGCTGCTTACAGAGGACCTTATTCAGCTGTCCACATGTGGCGTCAGCCCCAAAGGTGAGTATCTAGAGGTGACTATTCACATCTGGGTCCAGGCACAAGACAAGCCAAAGAGCAGGGGTGTTTGGGAGCTAGACTGTGAAGGGTTTCACAGTCGGGTAGCTCCCTGAAGCTGTCGTTCCTGTTGATGTGCAAAGTGGAGGCGATTTGGGGTGAGAACTCCGAGACACACAAGTTAGCCTGAAAGACCCGGAAAAGGGTCTTTGCTTACTTTGTAAGCAAAACAGGGCTGAAATTTGATATACCTTCATGGTGAAGGTATAACGCTTATATTATACTTGCTTGGTTTGTTTTTTTAAAAGCATGGCCTTATTTTACCAAGATGGCAGAGCTGATGGTGGCTCTTCTGAGGGCAGCGCAGAAGGGGACTGGAGGGCTCTGTAGCTGGCTCTGTGCCCTAAGCCATGGGCCAACTCATGGCTGTTCCAAGTGAGGCTCCACTCGAACCCAGATCTTTCTTCTCTGTTGCAAGCTCTACAAAGTGAAGCATTAGGATCAGTATCAATATCAAAAGGTAAAAAAAAAGAATCAAGCTCTCAGACAAGCAGCAGTTTTACATAAATGCATCTCTGGTACCAGGGAAGTTGCTTCAGTTCTCTAGAGTCATCTTGAGTTATCTAAAGATTCTGAGTTTGTGTTTCAGTCTGCAGAAAATGTTAAGTGCTATGCTAGGCAAGTGTGATACTTTTACACAAAAAAGGGCTAGAAAAAGGGGAAAATAACTTATTTTCTCTTGATGATATACTTCAATTTGTTTAACCCCTGAAAATTGTTTTCCAGAAGATTTTTTGGCTAGAGTGTGCGAAACCAAACAGAGAAGGTCTGTGTTAAATTTCAGCTGAATATGATTTGAAATTGATGTTATATTAGAACCTGAAAAGAATAGTTCAAAAACTGGGGAAAAAACCCCCAAAAAACGCTGCTTCAAGGAAAAGGAAAAAAAAGAGAAGAAAAAAATCCGTATCGCATCAATCGAAACTGTAGTGCATCAGAAGTATCAGTATGAGATAGCATGTATTTACTACGTCTCAGTGTGCTGTTCCAATGTCTTTGTACTTGCTGCTCTGTGTAATCATCACTCCCTGTTGGATTCCATGTAAATTCCAAGTGCCATCAATACTTATTTCTTCTGGAAACATTTCACTCTACAAAACTGCTGCACAAAGTGATACAATATGCCCATTGCTCAGTGGTCCCCTTTTTCTTGCAGCCTTATCTTTCAGCCCTTAGGGACTGAAGCTGCATCTGCTGCAGAGCTGTTTCTGTAATAGCTCTCTGACAGCCTATTCCAGGTAGTCTCTAATTAGACACACCCAGATGGTGGGCACCGAGCAGATGTCCTGCCAGCTTGGGGTGGATATGGAAGAAAGTTTTCTCTTGGCTCCCTGTAGTTTGTCTTTCTAATGTTTTTGTTCCCTCCATTTTTCTTCACAGTGAGCATTTGAAATGTTTGCTCACCATTTCTAACATATGAAGCAAACTCAAGCACTGTAATCTAAGGTACTAAACATTCACAGTGTTTGGTGTAGTCTGAAGCGTAGACATACTGAACTCATGTTACCCAAATGCTGTCACGAACAAAACTGTTCACTTGTGCTTTGATACACAATCTTTATCAGCAATTAAGATTTTATTCTTGGAAACTAATTAACAATTATGTTCATACTGCCAGAGACATAAGTAAACACACTCAATCATGTCTATGAAGCCAGCCTTGCAGATGAAATGAATGCAGTTAGCTGGAATAGAGTCTGATGTTTTCAGTCACAAGAGTAAACATAAGAGGCAGATCTCCAAAGTACGAAACAGTTATTTTCTGACAGCTTCTTTTCACAATAGAACCATTCCTTGAATGTTTAGCCACATCTGACATTGAAAAGGTTTTGAGGCAGAATATTTACTTACCCAGCAATTTGACCATCATGTTCACAGTGCTGTGTTTCATGCTCCATTTGCCATAAATGTTGACGTGTTTTTCACAGCATTTGGGACAATGACAGTTTTAATTAAAAAGTTCCCATATTATTCCTCCACCTTTCTAAATGTGATCACATGCAGAATAACTAAAAAAAAAAAAAAAAAATAAAAGCTCAAGTGGATTTGCAATAAAGTGTTCTGTAATTACTTGTGTTTCAAGAGATTTTAAAAAAGTCAGTCCTCAGATATTTTCTTTCTATTGTATTGTCTTTTTTTTAAATACAATGATTTAATTTATTTAAAAGTAATGATTAAAAAATGGCTGTGCACCAGACAATACTTAATGATGTAAAGATTTGTAAAATATGTAACTTGGGAACTTGTGCTGGTTTTAGCTGGGGTAAAGTTAATTTTCTTCACAGAGGCTGGTATGGGGTTGTGTTTTGGATTTCTGCTGAACACAGGGTTGATAATACTTTCTGAGTATTTTTGTTTTTGTTATTGCTGAGCAGGGCTTACACAGAGCCAAGGCCTTCTCTGCTTTT
>VYXC01001534.1:25042-125766 GCA_013397175.1 Platysteira castanea
GAAAAAAAAAAAAAAAAAAAAAAAAAAAAAAAAACAAAACAAAAAACAAACCAACCTCAAAACCAAAATTGAAAACTCTGCTACTGAATAACAGGTTGGGTCATCTCCTCCCACCTACCCTTCCTTGAGAAACAGATGCTCTGACAAGTTTAGGTCTTTAAATAAAAATTAGCATAACATTCATAAATGCATAGGACATTGATAAAATGGTGAACAAGGATATATTGATTATTAAAGATTATCTATGATTAAGAAATTGAAAGCTTTCATGGACCAAATTCCTCACCTGACTAGGTGAATGGCACCATCTGGTGGATCTATCCTTTGGAAAATTTTTCCTGGAAAGTGAAGTCATAACTTAGAGGTTGTTCCTCTACCATAAAACTGAATACTTTGCAGGAAGTGCTAAAAGTTAAATAAGATGCAAAGAAAGGTAAAAATTACTAACAACATAAATTTCGCCATTGTTCCTTTTGAAAAATTACCATTATTTTTTGCACAATAGATGCCATGTGAATAATTAAGAGCACAAAAAAAATTAGTCAGAAACAGTTTACCAAGTATTTACTTGAACTATCTGTCCATAGCTCTGAGCATCTGTTAAAGAACTTATTCTCTAATTCTGTGAAATAAAGTTTTCTGAACATGGTAATGCAGTACAGGAAATTCAAATAATATATAGATTTGGGAGTTTTTGGAGGGATACAAACGCCTTCATTTACTCTTTCATTACAGTACAACTCAGTTGATTTGAGGACTTCTGTAGTAGTAATTCTTCCTTTTCAAATACAATAGCCATTGGTAAATGCATTCTGTTGGTTACCAGTAGCGTTGGAAGCCTCAGTTATCCAGTCAGTTGTTCCCCTGTGAGTAACACAGGTGACCTTTACCCATGTTCCCATGGATAAATATGCTGTCTTTGACGACAGCATATTCTGGCACCTTCTGCCCATTGTATTTGTCCTGCTACATTGCACTACTTGTAACTTTCAGGTAACTGGATGAACTGGATACACTCCCAGAGCTCATTTCTGACCAGAAGCATGCAGTCTAGAGGATCCCTTGCTCCTGCCTGGTCATCCACGAGAAGAATATTTCAGAACTATATAATCTTCATTTATAGTGTAGAGGAAAATACTGCAGATGATTTTTCAACAAAATTTGCAATTATCCAAAATAAACAGATAATATTCAAGGCAATGTAAAATAGTAAGTATAACCAAGCAGAGTCTTTTTTTGTGTGGCCACAACCAGCAACTGATGTGTGCTTAAGAGTTTTCAGTGAGAAATTCTTAGAATTACTTAAATACAGTAATTTTGAGCTGCAAAATTCAGTCACCATTGGGAACCCCAGTAGTCCCAAGCATGTAATAGAAGCATATTGAAAGTGACAAAGGAAAATTAATTAGACATTTTTACAGAATGGTCAAAGAACCCATTCCCTCATTCAGTGTGGCTTTCACATGCCTACTGAATTTTAAGAAAATCAGACTGTATTCTGCATTATATTTAGCTGCAATAACAAAGAAATGAATGAGCCTGTTTTCTCCACTGTCTTCCTATACGTTTCCCCTCAACTAGTCCCCATTAACATGAATCACTATTAATTTCCTTTTTTTTTATCTTTTCATGATTAAAAAAAAAAAAAGCACAGAGGCCTTCAGAGTAAGGACATGAATAAATTAAAAACCAGAAAATCATAAGTGGCCTGACACTACTTAGATTTCTCATTAAATTTCTCATTATGGTGTTTATATTTTTTAGTTGGTACGGTTTTGTCCGTGTCTTGACATGAGGCCTGTTGTTGGCACTAGGCGCAATGGGGTCAGGAAAAACCATGTTGTGATGCAGTGTGAATCATTTAATTTGCAATACATTTCCAGAATATACAATCGCACATTTATTCATCCCATAATTGACTAAAAAGATTGAAATGTGTCAAAAATCGTTATTTTGAATATCATTTTATTTTATAAAATAAAATGAAAAAGAATATGAAAACAAGAGAAGCAGGCTGGTTAGTGTTGAAGAATGAAAAATGGCTGAGTGACTGAATGTGCTGCATCCAGAAGCATTGCTTTGTGGGAAGGAGACACTATAAAAAGGGCGGGTTTTTTGTTGGGTTTTTTTTCTGTAGAGAGAAATCTAGAGAAAACAGCAGCTGCCTCGGGAACATTTTATCAAGCTAGGCCTGGGCGAGGTTGGAAAGTGGAAGACCCAGAGAAGAATGAAACAGGCTCAAGGGAGACGGTTGCATAACAGGCACAGTAGGGTACATGTCAGGAGAAACAGGGAGGGTAAGCAAATGTAGTAGGTAACTATGGGAAACTGCAGATTAGACTGGATGAATTTCCTCTGTGTGGCTTACTAAATGGAGGCTATGGGAATGGGAATAGGAATATGGCTGGAAATTGCAAAAGGTGTGGGTCTTCGTAGCAGCCAAGGGGAAGAGCTGCAGTCAGTCGAGGTAAAGTATCACTGAGAGATTACTTCTAGCAGCTCAGTGGATGACTTGGCATTTTTATTGTTTTGGATTGATTTTGCTACTAGGTGGTAACTTGTCCTATGACTAGAAGCCTTAATAAATTTGAGGGGAAATTGAGAACTTACTGCTTTCAGATGCTGAAAGTTTGAGCACCTCAATGTGACTTTGCAGATACATGTGCTCCACTTCATCTAAATGGTTCCAGAGCTGTAGAAATATTAAAGAACAAAACCGACCAACCAACCAAACTAAACAAAACAGAAAAACCCCAACAAACCAAACTAAACCAACCATTTACACAAAAAAACCCCAACAAAATCACCAAAAAACTGCAAACAAACAAAAAATTATTCTGCTGCAGAAATAAGAGACTATTCAATTGGACTGCACTATCATCCTGTGATCGAATTTGCCATAGATCTCTAGTAGTTAATAAACCAAAAATGAATGCTAAAAACAACTGCTGTCTTATGCCGGAGGCCTGTTACTAATTTTATCCCTGTTGAATAATTTGGATCTCATTTCAGGGATCAGTTAAGTTGACAAATGTGATTGTGGCTCTTGGGAAGAAAATTATGTCAAAAATGTTTAAATTTGGGAAATAAATGATAATTTATTAAAGGCTGGGGTTTTTTGTCTCCTCTAGAATCTGTGACACACAGGCTGAAGTACATTTCTAAAAACTTCTGAAAATTTTCTGAGCCAGTTTCAAGTGAATTAGGTAAAAGGATCTTGACTACGATGTTTTTGTAAGTGCTAAAGTCTTCAAAGTAATCTAGTAAGTTAGACAAATGATTCCTGTGGTAAGAAAACACACATAAGATCTTAAATTATTTGGAATCTAAAACAGACCTTTTTTTGAGAATGAAAAATGTCTCTTTGCAAAGGGGACCAAAAAATTTTGGATTTCTTGCATGCATCTCAGATAGGTGACATGAGGTTTTGTATTTTAAGAATTTCCACAGAGTTCAATCACGTATTGTGGATACAGAATGCATTGTCAGTTAGTGATCTGAAGAAAGGAATGCTTGAAGAATCATTCAGGCAATGCTTCGAGTCAATGTTTCCAACAGAAAAGCTGATCAAAACTAATTGATAGCTCACAAAGTCAAGTATGAAAATTTTAAATTTTATCCATTTTTCTGGATAATTATCAACCTGATGGAAAATATCTGGTTTTATCTAGAATGATAGAGCTAGATAGATTTCGAATTCAAAACAACAGGAGTATCTAAATAGATTGTCCTTTGCTATCCAAGGTAATGACAACTTTGTTGTTAATTTTAGGATGAACAGGATGTCAGCCTTCCCAAACAGGACTTTAAAATGGGAAGTGTAGCATAACATGAGCTGAAATAGTCTTAACTGGCTAAAAGATAAGGATAATAATTACACTGCAAGAAGATACTCTTTTTGACCAGCTATAAGAACAGTTTCTTTTGTCAGCCATGGCTAAACAAGAACTATTGAGAGTGGAGGTCTGGGCTTGCCTCTGGCACACAGGAAAGAGTGGCACATACATGAATACAGGCTTTAATATCACCTGGAATAACCCCAAGACCCCTGGCTGGCTCTTCATCTGATCTCGCATCACTCCAGTTAGAAGCTTTGCAGCCACAACCCACGTAGTCAGTATAACACAGACTATCCCATGAGCATCCAAGCTTATTTTTAGATAACAGATGAATGAAAATTTAATTGACAAATGAACACTGCCTGTATTTTGGGATGGGTAGGTACATTAACTTTTAGAGTGTTGAGATTGGAGTCTCAAGTGCCTGAAGTTAAACAGTAAAACTTCAGTACTCGCAATTAGGACACACTGAAGAAAACAATATTAATTTTAAAATAGAGCAATCTTAGAGTTACAGTCTTTTCTAAACAGAGGAGGAGGGGGTTTTGTCCCATACTTCAAAACTCCTTCCCCCCCATTCTCCATGATATTTCTTACTTGCCACAGCACTGACTTGAATCTTTCTTAAGAGGTTAAAACTGAGTCACAAAAATCTGAAGTCAGTTTTGTGTCGGTGAAGAGTTCACTCACTTAAAAGCTCAATTCAAGATGTCTTGAATCTGTTTGCCAGTTAGCCAATTATGCATACATAAAAATGTGTCAGGGAAATTCTTTAATGCAGTAGTCCAATTTAAGTAGAAGACTCACTTTCTTTTTGTTTCTCTACCAGCAGTGGTTTTATTCCATGGTAGATAAATATATGTCTTTTAGGCTCATTTGATAATATTGTTTCATGTTTCTGAAAACACAGATTTCCATTGATCAGGAGTGCTCATACAGAAGAAACTGAGAAGGAACAAAAAGAAAGAAAGAGTAACATTGCGTGAGAGTCAGGAAGCTATCTTAAAAAACAGGCATATACCCTTGTGAATGATAAAATGAAATATAAAAATGTATAGGCAGTCACATGCACAAAATTTTCCGGAAAGATGGGCAGTACAGATGTGAACTTTCTCAGGAAAATAAACCATCTGAACTGAGAACTCCCACAACATACCTAAGTGTCATCCACTCCTAATGCAGCCCTGGAAACAAAAGCTTTCTTGTTCTTACCTATTTACCATGCTCAAGACTGAAATGCTATTCATTTATTGGTAGGCTTTATGTTCACTTAAAATCACATTTTTGCTTCAGATTTTTTGTTTGTTCCAAAAGCCATACTGTCTTTCATTTTATAGAAAACCAACCAAACAGAAAGAATATTGGGTATTTGCACAGCCACAGGTTGCAAGATGCCTTCTTCTATCACAAAATATCTTCTATCATAAAATATTGTTCAAAATAAGCAATACTTTGTAAATATTTCAGCTCTTGAGGTTGTTATTTAACTGCTTCTTGACTGTAGTCCATAATTCTTTTAAAGATATGAATTTAAGGAATTTGAAGAATAGGATATGCTGCTTTATGTCTTACTTTGGGATGGTCTAATGCTATGTTTCCAGATTATGTATATTATTATGCCAATGATGTAACAGAAGACATCTTTATTACCACCACACTACAGAGCACCAAAAATCTCTGCACATTAAACTGTCTTAGAACAGTATCTACCACTGTAAGTCTGAAGGTTCCTGTTTTCATTTTATCATGGAGAACCTAAGAAATAGTAAAATATTTTGTTGAGCAATAGTCTGGTTTCCATCAGGTTGAGCAATTGAATTAGGAAAAAAAAGAGATCTCTGTGTTACCATCTTCTACTTCAGTCTTTCCTCATGCTGAGAAAAATTCTGCATGCAGTATCTTGAAATTGAGTTGTGCTTAGTAAGGCAGAAAAAAAATGAAAAGCATGTTTCTGTGACCTTTTGGCAAAGAACATCTTCCCAGTTATGCCTGGGAAGTGCATTCCTCCGGTGAAACACTGACATTTTCTTTGGCTCACTGGACTTTTCCTAACAAAACTGGATGTAAGTCCCTACTCTGGCAACACACAGTCTAGAAATTTGCGTGCTGAGAAGGATACTTGTGGTTTTTTTTACTAAGACTGTATTATTAAAGCATTATATTGATCCAAATTATGAAGGAAATAAAAAATTGGATTTACTGTTCAGATCAACAAAAAATCAGACTGGTACACTAGAAGGTTTTAATACAATTTTATGAAAAAATATCAAAAACTAATGCAAGCACATGAAAAGGAAAGAGTTGTCACACTAATATATGTGAGACAGGAGAGTCATGCTCACAGCTAGTTTTAAGTGTGTATATTTAAAATTCCCATATGTGTAATATGACCTTGTGGCTTGAATTTCTTCTCTCTCCTAATCACTAAAATGTTCTCTTTTCAGTGCTATGAAATTGGCCAAATATGTGTAGTGGTACTACCATAGCATTTTCCATCTTCAGTTAAAACTTCATAGATTTTTGCTAATTAAGTTGCAACTGATCCTGATGTGAAATAATAAGGATACTTACGTAATGCTACAGTATCTAAAGGATCTGAAAATAATGTGATGTCATACTAGGCAGTAGCGTGATGCAATAGAAGCAGAGCTGTGTGATGAAACAGTGATCAGAACTTGGCAT
This sequence comes from Platysteira castanea, assembly GCA_013397175.1. Taxonomy (NCBI): domain Eukaryota; kingdom Metazoa; phylum Chordata; class Aves; order Passeriformes; genus Platysteira; species Platysteira castanea. The sequence continues at coordinate 31,564 of VYXC01001534.1, forward strand.
ACAGAGTATTTGAAACCTTCATGGTTTCAAATATCGACTACCTATTAATAGTAGCATTTCATCAAGTGCACACCTACCTTCCAGTTTACCTTTAACCCAAAATAATCCAGTTTGCATGCTGAAAGAGTGTACTGAGGGCAAGGGAAAGGTCTGCTTCAATAGTGCACTCATGAACCAAATTAAAGCACTTCTATCATAGCCAGAAGAGCAAGGACACAGTAGTTCTCCGAAGGGAGGGAAGTCTGTTTATGCAGTGCAGGTCACCACAAAGCTGGGGTCAGAAGGGATCTCAGATTCACTTAATGCATTTCCGTGAGGATCACCACATATATGTCATTCCTAATGGATGTTTAATCTGTTCTTGAGAACCTCCAAAGATAGTGACACTACAATCCCTCTAGTAAAAGAACGAAGTGGAATTAATTATGTACTTACCATTTTCATGAGGGCTCTGTTTAAAGTCTGTCCACTAGTAACCTTAATGCCTGCATGGTTTTCTGTTGCCAGTTGTTTGTTCCCTCTCTCTCAAGAGTCCCTGCTGCAAGGATGATTCAGTTGCATGTTCAAAGTCCACCAACTGCTGTGAATTATTAAGGAAATCTGAAGCTGACCTTAGTTTGTACCTTTATAAGTGTCTGGGTCATTCCTACAACAGAGACAGGATTTCTGAGAGGGAACACAAAGCTCAGATGAGGAGAAGAGTCACCACAGTCAGCCCTGTGCAAGCTGTTGCTGTTCATCCATAACCTCTGACTCCCTTCAGTTCCTTGCACTGTTCTTCTAGAAAGAGAAATTTGTTCATTAGCTTTGTTTTAGGAATAATTTCCCCAGCTGCTGTGGTGAAAGGTAAGAGGTATTTGGAAAGGGTATGTTTCGTGGTGTAAATTGGTCACTGGTAGGAATCAGACCAGGACTTACACAGGGGCATGTTATCCTGAGTGTTCTCAGATGCTGGATTTCTTTCCCCTTTTTTTCTGAAATGCCATTTGTGGTGGAGGACATACCTGATGTCACTTAAAGTAACAATCCCTCTTTTGCCATTTTTCTTATTCTTTCAAATGAATTTGTATGAGGGGAACCTCTAGTCAAGCCCGAGGATATCCATGTTGTTTCATGCTCTGAAACCCCTATAGTCATACTCCTATCGTGGGTATGTGGAGTTGTTGTCTCCTCTCACTACAGAGGGTCAGTGTAGTTGGATGTTAGTGTAGAGAGCTGTGTAGAATAGTACTGACATTATGAATTAAGTCACTGAACGGATCAGATTACATTTTAAATTTTAATGCAAATGTATAGAGTAAAATTCTATGGATTCTTCAGTATTTTGATCTGCAAGTAGCAGGAAAGTCTTCAAAGCAATGTTCTGATTAAATAATTAAAGTCAGAAACTTTCACAGAGAACCTCATTGCATACTAGATTATGTAGAAGTCACTGATGTGTTCTGAAGTTCTTTTTGCATGTTATCATGACTCTGCCTAATCCAAGTTTGCCCTCGGGGTATTTGTAGATTTTGAGTAGGAAAAAAAAGAGGTAAATACAGAAAAAATATGAAGGAAAAAATGTTCATGAAGACTGCTCTGCGTCCTTCTTGAGAGATTTAACCACAACATTTTAAGCAAGTACGAAGAGATGGGATACAGACAATGCAAACTTTAGAAGCGCTCAGTCCAAAGACATCTCCAAATGTCTTTTCCACAAAATGTTAGCACAAAAGAGTGCAATTTGGCTACCAACAGTAACGTTGGTTACCGATAGTAACTTGATCCTAAGTGCATGACTCTAAATATAACTGGGAAAAAACCCTTGATAAACTTCTTTCATTCAAAACTTAAAAGATTTTTTTCACCAAACTCTGGTGTAGAAATTAACTTTGCTTAGCTAAAGATACCTGGGTGAACATAGAATTAAATTATTTCTAAACAGGTCCAATATCTGGTAAAAACCAGTGAAACAACCCAGCCTCCATAGAACATTAGAACATCTACTGAGATTCAAAACCAGGTCCTTTTAGCTAACATGCACTAAGAATGACATTTATTTTACACTAATTTTTTTCTTGTATCCTCTGTAAGGCTCAAGTTTTCTTATTACTAGGTTCTGAATAAATCATTTGACATTTGAAGAATTGATGCGTGAAACTCCAGCTCATGAAAACTTCAAACAGCAAAATAATGGAAGCTTTCTGACTTGCTTTCTCCTGAGTTCTTTATGTGATGGCCACCATTTTTGACATATTTTCTTTTATTCCAGGGGCAAGGGGGCTTGGGGGTTGTCAGGAGGAGTGTCAAAATTTCAACTTCTTTGCCACACCTTAAGAATCTCCAGGAGCTCTCCCATGAGAAAAGTGAATGCTTAAAAATTCTTTTCCTAGTACTCTTTCATCTGGCATGAGAAGGATCTGTGTTGTTGAAAGGGCATGCAGCTGATAGTAGCAAATCCAGTACAGGTAAATATCATGACAACCATCAGGTTGCATCAGCTTGGAATCAGTTCCAGTGTATCACTTTCCTTGCTCAAATTGAACTTAGTCATTTCTTTGAACATTTGCTTCTAAAAAAATATTTTGATCACACTGAAACAACTTCACAGATTAATAAATGAATAGCAACTCTTTGTGCTGTTATTCTGTGGTTGACTCATTTTTCCTCAGGCCTTTAAGATTTCAGTGCACTGAGTAGGGCTAAAATTTATGATTTTGTAATTCCATTGAAGAAGGTATTTCCCAGGACACATCGAGTTTCCTACAGTGCTTTTGGAAAAGTTGTCTGGTTCAGACATAGCATTTGATATCATAAAGGTTCTTCTAGTACAACTTAAACCACCTGCCTGCAAAACATAAACTAAGGCAGCAAAAACTTGTTTTTATCAGCACAGAAGCATCTACAGTAGGAGATTTGCCAGCACAACTATCATGATTGGAGAGTGTACTGGTTTTTTTTATCTCACCAATCCTAGCCATGAAGGTATAGTGGCAAACTTAAGTCCCTGATGAGTCATAGCCTGAAAACTAATTAGGCTGTCAGGATGATAAAAGCAGAAGTCAAAGCTAAATTTTTCTACTTGCTAAATTTCATATATATGAGAGGAAATTCTGTCATGTTGGTAAGAGGAAAACAATCTTGAAAACAGAAAGGAGAAATCACTCTCCAGAGGTATATTTCTCAGATAGATATTAAGTTTAGTATTTGCTAATTGGTTCCTCTGCCATTCTCCTTATGCATCATTTCCAGCAGTTACTTTACCAGGCCACTCCTTTATGTGCATATTGGGTATAGACTATTAGCTGCTATTTCAAGCTCCTCATTTTCTTCAGAAGTGTAGCCTTTGTAAACATTATCACAGCCTTGAGACTGTGTAAGCAGCTGAATGTCTTTATAAATAAATGAATAGCCTAAATTAATAAAACTAAATAAATTAAATAAATATTCAATGAATAACAACCACTATTAGCTTAGCCAGATTGAGTGGCTTAACTCTGGCTGACCCCAACAGATGACAGTACCAAAAAAAAAAAAAAAAAAGGAAAAAAAAGGAAAAAAAAATAATTGCTTTGCTGATTTCTAAGCTAAATATTTAGCTAAGACCCCCATGGCAGTTCGTTTCCCCTGTTTACCCTTATCATCCATGAGGGAAATGGGGATGACCAGTTGGAAAAAAAAAAGCCAGCTTCCATACTCCCTGGATTATTGCCACTGTGAGTCAAATGCTATTCCAGACATACTAGAAATATGCTTGATTATGCACTAAATACTGAGAGTTGCAACAGCTGCTTTTAGCTACCAGCACAGCAAAACTATCAGCAAAAGGCTGCCATTCTTCATCAATTACAAAAGGGAACGGCAGTATTGCTTTTGTGGCCACGGCTGCTTCTGACAGCTGAGAGAAATATATATGTTCAGAGTGATGTCTGGAATGCAAAACAGGAGAAAAGTGTGCTTCCCTGATTGTGTCTAGTATTCAAGATATTGATGGAGCCAGCAAGCTCGTGTTATTATCAGGGCTGCACAGCCATGAATACATATACTGGAAATGACTTTTCCAAGTGAAATATGCCTTTCTCACATTACTTTTGTGGGAGTCAGCGTCCAGAGTATATATTCAAAACTTATTATTGGTAATTTTTCTATAAAAGATAAGACCCAAAAGGGCAGTGTCAGCATCTCTTTTTACAAATGCACATGTCTTCCCAGCACTGGAGTTTTGCTAAAACTACCAGTGGCAGGTCAGGGGAATATTTATTGAGACATGGAATCTCCTGATCTGAATTGTAATGTAGTGCTGCAGTGAGCCATAAATTCACTTTCTTTTTCTTCAGCTTAAAAAACCCCAAACCCACTGCTATGAAATGTGTTGATAAGATTTTTACTTGAATTCTGATAAGAAAATGGATGCTGTTTGGGTTGATATGGTGCTATTTTTGGAATTGTTTAGAAAGAATATTGTCCGAAGTAGTTAGTTTCTATGCCAGCAGCTGTGCTCTTCCTTCCTCCTGCCCATAAAAAAAAAAAAAAAATTTCAAAATCATCTAATTTCTTTCAAAAGTACTAAATCACATATGTGGAAGGGGAAATCTTGTGCAGCAAGATGATGACAATTCTTCTGACTCTACAAGAAAATCATGTCTTAACTCACCATGAAGTAGATTAAACTACCTTGGTAGTCCATTACAAAAGGTAATTTCATGAAAATTCACATAGAATATCACATGCTCATTTCTTACTAACAAAAGACAGGAAAAAGGTGACCAAGAAAAATGGCCAGGTCAGAGCCCTGAATTTCAAAATAGAAGACTTAAGGAAGGAATCTGCTTTACAGGAAGCCCTTGGAAACATCCAAAGTAGTGGTATCTTTGTTTACTGGAGAAATTTAAAATTTGGCAGGATGAGGGCCTGAGTCACCTGCTCTGACTGAACCTCTGATCTCTGTGGAGTGGAGAGAGGCTCCAGCCAGAACCCATGGAGCACTTGAAGGCCTGCTAATATTTCAGCATCCCTTCCTTTCTCCATCAAACTTTAGAACTTACTGCTCCCATCCATCCTTTTCTTGCCTCTTCAATGCCTCAAATTGGCCCACCCTCATTTTCTGTGTAAAATAATGAACTTTGGCATTTGTAACCAAACTTAATGGGATTTTCAGGCATAGTGAAACGTGTTCTTAAAGAGAAAAGATGATATATCACCATCTCCTATCTAGTTTGTCTTTGCAATTCTATTCACTCTGCATTTTTTTTCAAGAATTTTGCCTAAATAAGTCTGCTCTTTTATTCTCATAGCCTTGAATCATATCATTTTCCTTTACAATGAAATAATCATTTTATCTAGTCTCAGTTGGGTTTTGTGTATTCTTTGTCATGCTTTTCAGGTCAACATTCTAAACATAAAAACCTCAAATTTCCTGCTTGATTACTTTGAAAGACAACAATAGCTCCACAGAGAGCTAGAAACCCACCCTTGCTACACTTTGGTGAAGGTAAAATTGGTTTCCAGGTTGAAATAATAAAAAGGGTAACTATCCTAGTTTTTTATAAGAAAAAAAACCAGGAAAGAAAATAAATTAATTAAATATTCTGTTTTGAAATTTGGGAGGGTCTAAATTTTAAGTTTCTAAACAAATTTTGACCATTCATAAGCAATTTGAAAATCTCAAACTGGGTATTAGAATATTTTGAAATTTCTTTCTAGTTCTTGAATGGGAAGAGGTTTCATCAATATTACTGTTCTTTCAAAGTTTTTTTTTTGGCAAAGTATCATTTTTACCAGTGAGAGACTGAAAAAAAGTGATAATCATTATAGAAGTCTAATCAATATTTCATAAACATTGCTGTTATGATATAAACTCAGACATTCTACACTTCCTTCCAGTTATTCTGATATAAACTACCAGGCTTTTATTAGTGCTATTTCTGTCAGTTTCGCCAACAAGTTATACATTTTGGGCTCCATTCTATTTGCAGTTATTGATGAGTCTCCTTTAGTTTTAGCCAGAGTAAAATTCAGGTGAGTATGCTTGCTGTGATTTACAGTATGTTAGTCCTCAGTACCACCTGAATTGTTTCAAAGAAAACACAATCTTTAAAATACCATACAATTTCTTGAGCTGTGTGAATGACTTAACATTATTTTTTTTTCTTTCCAAAACATAAATACCTAAAGCACATCATTCAATTTTTCTGCATTTTATAATGCCTTACCTCAATATGTGTTTGTTGCACATAAAAAATTAAAAATATATTTTCACGTTGACGATCATATATTTAAAAAAAGAAAAAGAAATATTGTATCTTTTTTTGTTCGTTTCACTAGTCTATGTAGTAAGTATATATTTTAATAAAATGTCATGAACTATAGTTAATGTGATCCCTCATCACTACCTTTGTGCATTGAAGATTTACAGCTGTAGTGCCCTGCATTACTACCTGGAAAAAAGTAATTAGATTTTAGAGTCTACTTTTAAAAATACATTTGTTTCTTGCTTTGCAATAAGACAGAAAGCTTGTTAGATACAAAGAGCAATGCTTGATAATAATGAAAGGATGAAAAACCAATTTCAGAAAACCCATTTAGAACATTAAGTATGTATTTAAATAAGTAAATTACTGGAGGCATATTTAAAAAACAACACGCCATACCTCTCATAAAAATATAAGCTTTACATATTATATCTTTGCTGAAAAAAGATCTAACAGATGAGTTAATATAGTTGAAAATGCTGTCAATGTGAAATGGATTATTTTTCATATTCAGTGCCTGCTATTTATCAGGCTAAAATATGACTTTGTACATGTTCCTTAATAAAACTTAGTTTTTAAATCAACATCTCTACCTCTTCTTGTGTAATAAGGTTGGACTAGCTGGAGCATGTACCTAGGAATATCTACACTAACAATATCTGCACTAGCAATCTCTATGTGCAGTGATCATCAAGCACCTTGGTCAGTGGCAGAATTTTCCAGCACTTTGATGGCCACTGTCTGCTTCCTTCATGTTGTAGTGTCATATTTTTGAGTGAGGAATTATAGATATGGATTCATCTCTAGTGTTTATTTTCATTCATTCACTTATTATTTGCTAATATTTTCTTTCTTGTAGAAGTGGATTTTAATGAAATTTGCCCTCAGCTTAAGAACATGATCAGCCCATTAAATGTAAAATGTAATTGCTAATCAAATAACACTTATATTTCTGTGTTTTCTTCAGGAGATAGAAAGAATAACTCTTGGAATACCTTTTCATTCTCTGTTGCTCAATAAACCATAACAGGAGAAGTCTGATGCTGCCATCATGCAGCAAGTATTTTTACAATGTTAGTACCAAATCCTTCAGCACCACTGTCCATCCTGATGTGACAAGACTACAGGGGCCGTGCACTGAAAAAATTATACTCCAAGCAGTTAACTTTCACTGTTACTTTCCTGCCGAAGTCATAGGACCTTTGACGTGGAACATGCCTCAGTGAGGCACTTCCAGAACCAAACTTTGACAAGTCCATTAAGGTTCATTTCAGATTGTGAACATTCTTTAAACATGCCAATTTTCATTGCAGAAAAGTAGCAGTCTTAAAACTCTTGAAATATTCCATGGATATTCATGAAAAAGTGTCAAATGACCTCCAAATATACAATGTTACTTAAAAGAGGAATGGTGAAGATAACCCACATCACTGTACTGTTTCTCATGGAGGCAACCTTCACTCCAAATCAGCACTGCAAATTCCAACGTTTAAATTGCACAGAAGATCATAGTAAACAATTCTTCAAAGCTGATGGGAAAGCCTAACAATGTGGCAGTTTGTTTTGCTGAAGACTATAGTTTGAAAACTATTTTAATTATGGGGCAGTGAGGAAATGCAAGTAAATAGATTAGCAACTAGCAGGAGGAACAAAATATTTCTGAAGACTATTGCCATTTACAATGAGTTTTCTGCTTTCATGTGCATTTCTTTTGCTCCATTGGTCCCTTTTAAGTTGGAATATAAAGGAAATTGCACTAGGTCTGGTCTATAGTTATGGCTGAAAACAGAGTGACAAGGAGTACTTCCTCCACAGTACTTCCATTTCTTACTGAGCTGTATTGGAAACGCAAGGGTACTCAAGCCTGGATTTTGAAGGCAACTACCCGAACTAAACACCTAATTTCATTCTATAATGGGAATATGAATTCCACCTTTAGGAGACTGCAGTGCAGTTTTTTAATGTACCAAGAGCTTGATTCAGTTGATCTTACTGAAGATTCAGGAGTTGATTGACCAAACACTTGTTTTAAAGGCTAATCCCATACTTTACTTTCATGGTTGTCTACTTTTTCACAAAGTTCTGGGGTATAATCCTTTTTCAAAATTTACTATTGAGTTTCCCAAACCTCCATCCTGTATGTGTTATATAAAATGTTTTTACAAATAATGCATGCATCATAAACTATTTATAAGTATCTTCTGATGATGGATTCCTTCCCTTTCTTCCCCATTATGCTTCAGCTATTACCTAGATGATTGCTAGCATGGAGATGAAGAACTAACTGTTTTGTTCTCACCTTTTTTCCAGTGGAAAAAGAACTGCCACAAAGTAACTGGACTACTCTGTCTGAAGTATCCCTGATCACTGCTGTATGCCAAAAATGTGATTACCTGTGTTTCTTTGCAGGAGCATATGTGCTTCAAGTAAAGGCGACAGATGCTGATGATCCCACTTATGGAAACAGTGCTAGAGTGGTTTACAGCATTCTTCAGGGGCAACCATATTTCTCCATTGATCCCAAGACAGGTAAATGGTTTATCAGCAACGGTGGAAGATTTAAGTTTTGTGTTTTTTGATTCATGTAGGCAGTATCAGTGAATAAATATGGACCTGGTTGATATGGCCAAAATCCAGGAGAGCAATTTTCCGCATGATTCAGTTTTGAGTATTGACTAGTTCTTTATGAATTACAGTGTGTTGTAGAAACAAAAGAAATGTGCTCATCCAATCAGTCCTGAAATAGCTAAAATATATCTACACTGAACAATTATTTTTTCAGTGCTTTACCGTTTCTCTGTACATAAAGCTTTATCTGTTACATGCATCCTATTTTTTTTCCTGATGATTTTGTAACTTGAGTATTCTCAGCATTCTTACTTGCTGAACTTACAGCCAAAAATTCTCCAGTAATTATTGTTTTGCTATATTGAGCTAATTTGAGACTGGAAATCATCTCCTTCCCTTCTCTTTTCCTGGGGCATACTATCTTTGTCTGGGGTTAGTGGAAATGTGAGCAGAAAAAGATAGTATGTTTAGAGAGACGGAAGTATTTGGGAGGTTGGTAGACATGTTAATTGGATATCTTGTCCTGTATTTCTAAATGTCATTCTTGATTCTATATTTAGTAATTCAGTTAAGGAAGGGATAACCTACATGGTGAATGACATACATTGTGGCCTCCTGAGTGTATTACAGGGAAATCTGTCCATATGACCCTTCCAGCAAATTGTTTCGCCTTCCAATGAAGCTGTGCTTGAATGTCAGATTCAGGGCCTTTAGCCCTGGTGGTGGAGCCTTGTAAGGCTGTTAGCATACCATCTCCAGTGGACACATGCCTTTGTTCCATGCTCCATTTAGCAGGAGATCATACTGCTATTTGCAGCAAGCAATTTTACTTTTCAAACTGAAGTGGGACTTCTTCAGGTGTCTGGGGAAAAAAAGTAGTTGCCTTTATACTTACTTTTTCTTTTCAGTTTTGTAAAGAACGGGTATGAATTCAGTGGCAAAAAAACACTTTACTGGAGCCAAAATTGGAGTTTCGGTACAAGTTTCACAAGTAAAAAAGTAGTTAGTAGTACTTGGAAGAACTATTTTTCCCATGGCACTTTGAATGGCTGTGTCATATGTTCTCATCTGTTACTCAGTAGTGAGTCAACCATAGGTGGTGGCCTGCACCCTGCTATGCCTGGGACATCATACAAACCTGGCTATTACCTTTAATGAATTACTCATGTGTTAAAAGAATGGACACAGCTGTAGAGGAAGATGGAGGGAACAGTAGCCCAGCATAGCTTAAAATCCTATACCAGAAAAAAAGTCTCTAGATTCATGCTTCTACAAGCAGCAATAATATGCTGTAACCTGTCTTAACATTAGAAAAATCACATTATGAGAGTTACTCGTGGGTCTAACAATGAGTGTAGAGGTAAACAGCATGTGAGTAACACTGCATAGGATGGTGCTTAATGATTTACTTTAAAATTCAGAAGTCTGGGGCAATACTACAGATCTGGTCTTTCCAATTCTTTATTTTATAACTGAGCAGTTTATACAGTAGTTTTTCACTGCAGAGTTTTACTGCCAGAAATCTGCCCTGAGTGCTTTTGACAGGAAAGCGGGAGAAAGCCATTTCAGTACAATGACAAACTTGGAGCTGCCAGCAGATGAATAAGCATTTTTTGCGTTGCTCTTGACTTGTTTCACCATCTCTTGCATTCCAGTAACAATTTTGAGACATAATCTTTTAGTTATTCAAAGAACCTAAGAACATCCGTACTAAGTTTCTGGCCTGTATCATGTTTCCAAAAGTAATGGCCTGCTTACCTTTAGCGAAGGATGAAGAGTAAATGTTTAGTGAAGCACCCCTGGAATACCCTTCTAGTCTTCAAAGAACTTGTCCTAACAAAGTTCCTGAGTCATTAGCAGTGTCAGAGTAACTAGAAGTCTGAAAGTATTTCTCCTCTACTTTTCCACTTCCCAGTAGATTTGACTTGTCCAGGAGCACAGTATCTGCATACCCACTGACTAGAATTCCACAGCAAAAGTTTATTTGGTTAAGAACCAGCTCCTCTTGCTCTTTTTTTGAAAGAGGGGCATCTCTTAACTTGTTTCATACCTCAGGCATTGCATAAGACAGGGAATGGTTAATTTCTATTTATAATCTCCCTGAATCGACTATTTTCTAAATTGAAGACTTCTTTAAACAGAAGTCATTCCATAACAGTAATCATCCTTCTCCTCCTCAGGTTGAGAAAGTGCACACAGTACTCAGGAAGGCAGCTGATATGGATGTATATAGCTGTTAAATAGCACTTCTGTTCTTTATTCCTTTCCAAACAGCTCCAAACATTGCTTCTTTAGCTTCTACTGCACAGATGTTGATATGTGTGTGGAATTTTCTGTTGCTACCTCAAGATCTCTTTGCAAAGTAGTAACAGCGAAACCACTGACCGTAACTTTATGTGTGAAATAAGGATCGTGTTTGTCAAGCACTCGACTTTACACATACTCTTTTCTCAGATCGCTCCTAATAGGTGTGACAAGTTTACTCTGATATGAATCAAGTACACTTAAATAGTTTTTAACCTCTATGTGTCTGGATGTCATAGCTGCCCCTTTTACTCCTTGTCTTTATTGACCTCCTAACCTTTTTTCGTCTTGTTGTTGGAGATAGGCTAACCACGTGGAAGTGAGAGAGTTAAATGCAGTACAGTACCTTCTGGAGAGCAACTGTTTGACTGGCACATTCTAAGGCTTCAAATCTTACATGTGGGGGGTTTTAAATGCTATAAAGTTGCTCTTCTGATTTTAATGAGAGTTTTTTTAACAAGAGAACTTCTCTTAAACAAATAACTTCTCATATTTTTCCTTTATATAGTCTTTTCTTATGAAAATATCCATTTCTACCATTAAAATGTCCTTTCCACCCAATTTTCTGATGTGTTTATGAGGTCAATATTGTTATTTATAGCTAGATATCTCCAGATTTTGTTAGACTTGGTATTCTATTCCATCTGCTGACTTCAGCTATATTATTGAAATCCAAATTGGTATCAGCAGGAGTATTGATGTTAATATTTATTCAGGAGGTTTTTCGTGGAACCTGGGTTTTCTCTTCCACAAAAGTGAGTGATCTCCTGCTGAATTACAGGTCAATACCTTTGGAAAGCAAATCTTCTGGCCATGCATACTATTTTCAGTTTTCCGTGATCTCACAGAGACCATACTTTTCTGCACATTCGATATTGATGATATCTGAAAAGACAAAAAATAAAATCAAAGTTATTCAGTTCTGCAGCTGAACAATCCTTATTGTAAAATCTTAAGATAGAAAGATTTACAAAAACTCAGAACACCATTACATGCACATAAGGCCTCTACATTCTAATAACCCTTTGATTTAAATTTAGTTATTCTTTGTGATGCTGAAGTTGAAATACCAACATTTGTAGCCCTTTCCTTCCCATGGATTCTTACCTATACTTTATTCTTCTATTTTGCTGGTAAGATAACTCTAAATCACATTTGTCCTGTCCGTATGAACTGATTTTGGAAGTAATAATATTTCTCGGTGTTTCGTCTAAGCCTCTAAACTAGAGTAGGCAGAAAAAGGAAAATTACCCATGAATTGCTAGACATGAAAATTATTCTCTTTGATTTTTTTTTTCCCTGAGGATAAAGTGTTTTTTCCAGAAAAATATATAGAATGACCTTACACTTTCAGACACGAATAAACAGTGGATGATTTGGAACATTACTGCTGGACTGATAGTCCATTCTTTATTTTCTGAAAAACCCCTGGAACATTTCTGAGAAAGCCACTTAGCTGTACCCAGAACACCTATATCAACCAGATAAACTGCATTTTCTCCTCACAACCTGCTGTGTACCCATGTTCAGTTTTTTCTGTAATCTTTTTGGACTTCAGCAAAGCTTTTGATACTGTCTCTCACAGCATCCTTCTGGACAAAATGTCCAGCACACAACTGGATAAACACCACATCATGTGACGGGTGAGCAACTGGCTCATGGATGGGGCACAAAGGGTTATAGTGAATGGGGTGACATCAAACTGGTGGGGTTCTGCAGGGCTCCATCCTCAACAGCGTTCTTCAACATCTTCCTAAATGACTTGGATGCAGGAGTGCAAGGAACACTATGTAAGTTTGCCAATGACACTAAATTGTGAGGAGCTGTTGACTCCTTTGAGGGCAGACAGGCCCTGCAGATTTTTGACAAAATAGAGAGCTGGGCAATCACCAAACATATGAAGCTTAACAAGGACAAGTACCAGATTCTGCAGCTGGAATGGGGCAACCCTGGTTGTGTACAGACTGGGGACTGAGGGGCCGGAAAGCAGCGCTGCGGAAAGGCATCTGGGGATCCCGGTCAGTGGCATTAGTTGAACATGTTTCAGCAGTGCCCTGGCAGCCAGGAGGGCCAGCCCTGTCCTGGGGGGCATCAGGCACAGCATCGCCAGCCGGGCAAGGGAGGGGATTGTCCTGCTGTGCTCTGCACTGGGGCGGCCTCACCTCGAGTGCTGGGGGCAGTTTTGGGTGCCACAATATAAAAAGGACAGTAAACTGTTAGAGACCATCCAGAGAAAGGCCACAAAGATGGTGAAGGGGCTGGAGGGGAAGCTGCATGAGGAGTGGCTGAGGTCACTTGGTCTATTCAGCCTGGAGGGGACTGAGGGGAGACCTCATTGTGGTCTTCAACATCCTCATGAGGGGAAGAGGAGGAGCAGGGACCTATCTCTCTGTGGTGACCAGTGACAGGATTCAAGGAAATGGCATGAAGCTGAGTTAGGGGAGGTTTAGTTTGAATATCAGAGAAAGGTTTTTCACCCAGAGGGTGGTTGGGCACTAGAACAGGCTCCCCAGGGAAGTGGTCACAACTCCAGCGTGGCAGAGGTCAAGAAGCATTTGGACAAACACTCTCAGGCATATGGTGTGACTCTGTGTCCTGCGTTGAGCCAGGAGCTTCACTCGATGATCCTGGTGGGTGACTTCCAACTCAGCATATTCTATGATTCTATAGTTCTTTGCTATTTCATTTTGTCAGTATAACACAGGAGCTCTTTCATTCCCACAGGTCTTTTCTCCTTAGAATGACAATACCAAGGACATTGTAAAATACTGTGGAACATATAGTTTCCACAATGCCAAAATAAGCATTAATCAAGATTAAGAGATTCAAGGGGAAACCTAGTAAAGTTTATCCTATTTGCAAAAATATTCTTTTTCTCAATATCACAAGAATATGAACAAATTTTTTGCAGTTTTATAATTCAAGATTTCGGTTTGGAGCAAACTGCGTGCAGTTGGTTAGTTGCTATAAAGTTGCTATAAAGATAAGAATGGTCCTTAAAGTTTGCTTCTTGTCATTGCAGACCCATTTTAACACCAGGTAAAAAACCTGCTTTTAACATCAAATTGTTTAATACTGGAAAATAATACTTTCTAAACCAAGAAAACCAGGAAAAATCATACTTCCAGTTGGTTTACTTTTCAATTTTGCATGTTATCTGCACCAATGTGCACCTAGGCATTTTCTGATACCTGCTGTTGAACATACAGCATTTTGCAATGCTATTCACGCCTGTAAAATTTTGATAGACCTGTATTTTCTCCTACATATTTGATTTCAAGAAAAAGCCTTTAGTACCCCAAACCTAATAACTTTATACAACCTCATCAGCTAATTTGTGTGTTCAATAGTACCTCTCCCTTTCTCTCCCCCTCTTTCTCTCTCCAAGTCTTCCTTTTATCCTATATATTCGTAACAGACGGGGGAATATGGCATATCTACTTAGATATCAGCTGTCCAAAACCACTGAAGACTAAAAGTTGTTGGGGTAACATCTTACTGTGATATTTAAATTACTTTCTTTTTAAAGAAATTTCTAAAACGTTCACTGCATCTTTGTGCTATATCAAGAACATTTTCTCAAACAAAGGAAGAGTTTTCTAATAAAGATCTCCTTTTTTACAGAGGAGCAGTGTCTTATCCTACAGTAACTTGAATTTACTGGCAAGTGAATGGTTGGAAACAATTGAAGATGCAGGCTCTGCAATGCAAAGCCACCTCTTCCTACATTGCCTCACTCTGTACAAGGCAGTGCTCTTCATCCTAGATGTGGCAAAACTATGATCACAACATTCATATCCCTCGTGAAAATGCATCGTTCTCTTTCATGCATTCATGTACTGATTGAAAAGACAGAACAGTCATTTCGAGTTGTTGAATTGCTGACAAGCACACTTTTGAAAAGCCTGAATGATTTGCATGTTTCTGCGTGACCTCCTCTCATCAACCCATTTAGAAGAATTCTATTCCTGGTTCAAAATATCCAGTGTTAAATTGTGAGAGTAGACAATCACAGCCCTTTGTTTATTTGCTCCTTCTCTTTCCCATTTCTTCTCATAGGTGTAATAAGAACAGCTTTGCCAAATATGGACAGAGAAGTGAAAGAACAATATCAAGTTCTAATCCAAGCCAAGGACATGGGAGGACAGCTGGGAGGACTAGCTGGTACTACCACTGTAAACATTACTCTCACGGATGTCAACGACAACCCACCCAGATTTCCTAAGAGTATGTAGTATTCCAAAGCACTGATTTTCAAATAAGCATGACTGAAAGTATTAATTTGGAAAAATCCTCTAGATAAGAAACTGAAATCCTGGAAAAAGAACAATACATGGTGAAAAAACCCAGATATCCTGTTTTTTTAAATAATATAAAGCTCAATTTGAAAGTACGAGTTGAATGTTTAAGTGGAAATATACCATCATTCCACAAGACCAGCCTGAGCCTAAGAGTTCAATTCATTTACACTAAAAAAAAATTCTGGGAAATACTATTTTATCCTGGAAAACTGCATGAATCCCTTCAAACTACAAAAGGTTATCACCTGAGACTTCCAGGTACAAAAGGCAGAGCTAGCTCATGCTAAGCATTATTGTTACAATATTCAGGAACAGATTTTTATGTGTCTTGGCCCAGAAGATTATAACTGTCCTTGAAAACACTTACAGCCTCAAAACAGTGATCATCCACTGATAATTTATTATGTTTCACATCAGTTAGTTTAAATGAAGCTTTTCAGAAGTATGCTAATTTAAAGAGTTTCATAGTCTGTGTATGATTAGGAGGATTGTCACTTACTTGTCTCCATAAATTTACTGAAGTTTTGTATATTCTATACCTTCAAAATGCAGAAACTAATCAAGCATAAATCTTGATAACTATGCCAAAATAATTAGCTGCTAAAGTTCATCAGTAAGGCAAATTCATATTAGAGTATATTGCATGAATCTGCAGTAAGATCATGGCAGCTTTTCACTTTGCATCTCTGTCCTTGCCTGTGTATTGAAATCCCACTATACATATCATGAATGCTCCATAGGTACAAAACCACACCTGTAACTGTGAAGTTTTCTCTCCTATAAAAATTCTTCTTTTACTCAACCTGAAAATGTACTGTGTTTTTGCAGGCATGTAAGAAAGATCATGTTACGAGAAGGATCCGTCTGGTCCTTCCTTCTGTCTCTTACACTCACATCTAGACGGTATCCACAAAACAGGCCAAACAATAGTTCATAAAACTTCCTTACTCTTCTAATTATATCTAGTCGTAATGGTGTCTTTGTATTTAACACTCCTCAATGTATTTTTCTTGCAGCAAGTTCCCCCATTGCTTTGAAACTTACGTAAAATTTCAGAGTCCACATCCTCTGTCAGAGGTACATAAACTAATCATATATCATACAACAAACAGCTTACCCTCATTTGTTTTGAATCCATCCTTACATAATTGTCTGCATGTTAACCTCTTCAAAGAATTCAGAAAACACTGCAAAATATCAGCTTTATTTGGAGAAACTGTGTTGATTTCTCTTTGTTCAATATGGGGAATTCCCTCTGAGTTCAGTAAATCTGCTCCTACTGTTTTGCCTGTACGTGTCAGTCATATACATCCTTAGCTCCCCTAGACACCCTGGAGAACTTCTGGGAAAAAAAATCAGTGTTATATTATACCTCCAAGCCTTCTTGTGCCACAGTGGTTTGAAGCAAAATATTGCACATCATAAGAGTTCCCTTATTTCATTCTTCAGGCTCTTGGGCATGTAACAGCTAATCCAAATGATTTGTTACTGTTGTGTTCGTTTGTTCCACAACTGCTTCTATAGCTAATTTAACCTTCTCCTGAGTCCCCTATAAAGTTCTAGGATAGAAAAAAATCTCCAGTTTTTCTATACTAACAACAAAGAAAAAAATATATTAAGTTTTACATTTGCAATCTTATCTTCTCTGAGCATTTCTGTATCTCAGTTTTGGACTGCCTTTACACAGTTCCTCTCAGGCTTTTGCCTCCAGATGTCTTAAAAGACAATTATTATTAGCTTGTTTGCAGAGATTTATTCAAACTCATTTTTTGTCTTCTTTATTGTGGCTTTGTAGATAAAGCAGATTTTATGGCTCTTTCTATTGTCCTCCCTGAGACACAAATTCATTTTTTTGAAAGATGCCTTCTTGTTTTTATTAGCTATGTTTTTTGCCCTTACAGATTTGCCTTTTAATGGATATGTGCATTTGCTGAGTCTTCTAAATTATATCCCTAGATATCATCCACACCACCCATAGTGATTTAACAATCTTAACTATCCCATTCAGAATTTCTATAGTAATATGCCTAACTTTTATTTATTTCCACTTTCTTCTTATTATTATTTATTTAACTGAATACAACCGTCTTGTAATTCTGGCTTTTATTGCTCCTGCACAAATATTGCATTTAAAATAATTATAGTTGCTGTAAAATTTAGAATAACTAGGGAACTTTTCCTGACTAGTTAATGGTAATGTTGTTCTCTTTTTTAAGTCTTGGTTGGCAGAGACTCCTTTAACAACCATCATTATTCTTCCACCGATAAAGTTTGCTGTAACTTTCCTGTGTATTTGGTTCCTTGATACTGCCTGACTGATTTTCTTCTTTCCCACAGATACTGAACACAGGTATTATGCTTGTTTAGCATTAGGCATTGAAGTTACCTGTAGTAGTTCCCATTTTAACCCTTGGTTTTATATTATGGTTTTCTGCCTTTCTCCTCTTTACTGGTCCCTAGTTTGATTCTGTATGAACTACCCCTTCTGCATTTCCTACTGGGCTATTATCTCCTTTTGTAGCATTCTCCAGTGAAGAATACAGAATTCTCAGCACTGCACCCTTTTTCTGAACTGCATACCTTCACATTTTTCTTTTAATTGTGTGTTTTCCAACACCTGAAAATCCTCCTGAGCCTTTCACTAGTGTCACAATGGTATCACAATGGTCATAGAAAAGTTTTAAAACTTTCAGAAGCCTATTCTTCTTATGGCCAAAATGAATTTTGCATTTTTCCTATTCTTTATCAAGTGCCCCGACATTCTAATATTGTGACTCACTTCTCCTCACCACTTTTTCTCAGCCAGGCATTTAGAGCTCTGCCTTTCAATCTTATTCTCATGATTATACATGGTGAGACGACCTCAGACTATGCTACTATGAATGTCCTTAATTTCAGGTTTAATTTGCTAGCTTAAATTTCAATCCTAAGACTTCTTTATTTTGTCAGACCTCACATGGTATCTCCTTTAGTTTCAAGACATGCTGCCAAAGCACTTGTGGGATGCTCCAAACCTGATCAATAAGCAAATCATCCCAGAGGACCTCTTTGTACCGGCATTCCTACTGCTTTCATCCTCAGTGCTTGTTAAACTGCCCATCATTCCAGTCTGCTTCTTCCTATCAGCTGGAAGCCCTGCTGCTGGAAGGGTGCCATGGCTGCAAGAGGAAATAATGTAACTCTCTGGAGACGGAAAAACTCAGTACACTGGCAAGCATCATGTGCCCAGTGCTCATTCCCATTCCGCTTTTCAGTTTTATATTTTACTTCTTTTGTTTTTAGAGGCTTTAGTATCTTATATTTTTTTGTATGCTTTCATCTACTGTGGTGGTGCAAAAATGCACAAGTTTTACATAATATCAGATAGTTTTCGTGACACAGAGAAATCATGGAATATATCATCCTCTTTGAAGAAGATAGCCTCGAGGCCTCATTTAATGCATGAACTGCAGTTATGACATCTTAGGCCCATAGTTGCTATGAAGGAACAAAAATCACACACAAGAGACCAAGCTTGTCCCGTACTTTGCATGCTAGTAAGGTTGAAAACATTTCTATTATATCAAAAGTCCCAAAAGATAAATTACAGCAGTGACTCAACAAAACAGACGAGAATAAGACTGGAGGTTTGTGTTGATATTGAAAATGACAAACATTTAACATGGCTTACAAGCTAAAATTTCAGTATGGGAACTCCATTATATTGGTCAAGCCTTATTTTTTTTTTTGCATGTGTTACAGGCAACAGCCTCGATCAATGGGGATTTACTTAGTGAGCCCGTTTGGTTAAACAGTATGTGAGATGATGTGTAGTGTGCCTGAAATTCACAGAAACACAAAGCTAATTACAGCTAAACAAAAGAACTAAGTGAGAAAAAGTAGAGTATGAATTATATTTCTAACATAGCAACTGCATTTTTAATTTTTTTCCCCTGAAAACGTTGCAATGATTATGAATAATTACCTGCCAGGAAATGGAGTTTGCCATTTGCTTGACTACAAAAGCTGAAAGCATTATTGTGCAGAATTTTAGTTTATGTGAAAAATAAGTCTTTAAAATCAGGTCTGCATAGGTCCCAAGTTCAGGCCTGGCAAGGGATCAGGAACCCCCAGCTGTTGCTGGCATTGAGACCTCCAGTATCCCATACTTGTTGTTGGTCAACAAAGCCAGGGAGTGCAGACTGGAAAAAAGGACTAAAGGTCCTTTAACACAAACTGGTGCAGGGTTAATGCTTTTGCATCACATACTCAGGACCACAGTTTTGCAAAGGGATTACGCCAAAGAAGCCATGATATAGATTACCTAATCAAATAAGAAAATATTAAATTTCACAAGATAAAGTTTAAATTTATTTTCTAAACTTAGTAAAGCTGAGAAAAACCAGATTTCACAGCAGAAGCAGGAGAACATATATTATTAATATTTGGAAGAAGCTACATTGATAAATAATACATTACAAGCTTGCAAAAAAAAGTAACACGAAACACCTTCATCTCCTTGTGGGTCCTTTAAGGAGACAGGCAGGTTTGGATGGGTTATCAGCATCCAGTGATGAAAAATCACTGACTATCCTGCTGAACACGGAATTTTTTATTCAGAACCTGTGCTTTTGAACGTATTCAGTGGGGAACTCCCACCTTGCATGTCTTCTAGTAATGAGGAGTGTAACAGAGAGGAAACCTCTAAACATATATTTCTGTCAAAGTTGTTTGACCTGCAGGTATCTATTGGCCCACATTTCAGAAAAATGACACTACAGAAAATGGCTATTTTCTTTAAAACTAGTAGGAAAAAATTAATCTGATTTTTTTTATTATTAAAAATTATTTCCAGACATGTTTTCTGTCTTCCCTGGCTCTTCATTAGTACAGCTCTTTTCTGCATTGCTGTGCATGTTTCATTGTTAAAGATAGAATATGTTTGTGAATATTAAAATAAATATTTCCTACCAAAGTTTGATTTTTACTGAAACCAGAGAAAAAAAAGTAAGGCAAAGAAGGAAAAGATAAGTACTTTTCCTATCATAACAACATCATTCAATCAATTGAACAAAAATTTGGTATAACACAACATTACTTTTGAAGAGAGAAGAGTGGACAAAAGATGCATACAAGTAGGCATGCACCCTGGTCTAGAAGGGAACTGATGGCCTTTCTCTCTCAGCTAGTTACATAAATGATAGCTGGCTATGTAAAAAGATAGTTCAGCACATCCTTCCTGAAAGCTAATGGGCTAACCCTTAACTCATCAAGCAGTGGACCAATCTGAGCAAGCTGCCAGGACAGCAGTGGCTTGTTTCCAATTCTTAAAATAAGCTTCAAGAAAAAATGGATGGGTTGTATTTACTTCAACTTTAAATGACAAAAACGGTATAATTAGTTGGTATAAATTATGCTTTATAGAATAAAACCAATTAAGTGAAGTGGTGGATTCATATTTTCTAAGTTTATTATGCTTTGGTTTCCCTGTCTCTTTCTTTTGTTCACTGCTGACAGAGTGAGTGTGAAAGCAATTTAGAGAAATAAACCCTTATGTCCTGAGCAATGAAAGCACTTGTGAATCATTTTAGTCAAAGGAATAGTATGTCTTTTTATTTTAATGAGACATAAATATGCTTTTAGAGAATAAGGCCCTGACATAGAAGAAATGCAACTGAATTTGTAAATTCATACAGTTTTTGTTCTAATATTAGCAAATAAAATACCATTTCAAGTGTATTATGAACTCAGCAGTAAGTTTGGTTTATTTTTAAGGTGTGTATTTTTTAAGGTAACACTCCCTGAATTTGCTTTTCTTAACTCAAAAGAACTATTCGGATAAAGCTATGTTTTATCACATCAATTCCTGGTAACTGGAGACAATTTTGTGAGAGAATGATTAAAAGCTTTTTCTAATAGAAGAGAAATTAATTAAGCTTCAAACCAAATACTTGAATTTTGCCTACTTGTGCATGTCTTAACTTTAAAAAAATGCATCTCTGATGGTCAGAAACCATTATTTCAGGGCTGCTTTGCAACCACATTTAAAGTATTCAAACAGCTGTAGAGCAATGCCTTGACATCACAAGGGCCATTTTTTTTCTGCCATTAGTCTTTCCAAAAGCATCTCAGTGAAATCCATCAAGATATTTGGCATAAAAGAGCATGGCAAATTTCCAGGAGAGCTAACATTTTTGGAAACAGGAACACAATTATTCATCTTTCTAGTAGTGACACCTTAAGTAAAGCAAGGTTGAAGGATCATTCCTACAACCTTGCACATCAGTCTGTAGGAATTTGCAGGTAATTGGATTTGGATTTCACGAGTGGCCAGTACAGTGCATTCCACAAAATATATTAAATCCTCCATTGGAAACAGCAGAGGAAACAATAATCTTAGAGAGAAAAGTTCACAAAATAGACAATTCAGAAACAAACAAAAAAAACACCCTTTCATTTATGCAATTTCAGGAATTTCAGTGTAAGTAAAAAAGACCTTTGTAAACAAAAACTAGCCCTTTACTCTCTTAGTTATATAACCTTGGCTTGGCACTTGAATGATCTATTAACAGGATGATCTATTATATAGATATATTATATATTATATATAAAGAGTAGGCTTTGCATATTTTTACCTCTTATAATGCACCTATTTTCAGTGATTATTTATTGGTTTGCAGCTTATTTTAATAGGTGTACTATAGTATTTGACAGTAGTATTTAATATAATATTTAATAATATATTTAATAATAAGTATTTAATAATATTTAAGAAGAAAGAACAACCAAGTGCTGAACCTGGAATAGCCTGTCTACATATACTTATGCATACACACTTTATAGATTGACAATTCTTATTATAGATATTTATTTATGTATTACTAGAAGCTTAGTACATCACAGAAATTGCATATGCATTTATTATCCTAGGTTTTACTGCATTAAAGATGGTCAGTTTTTAATTCAGTAAACTAAATGTGGCTGATTCCATTCAAGTGGCTTTGAACAAGTCTAGATCAGATTGTACTGTAAAATTGGTTCAGAAGCAGAGTGCAAGCAAGAAGTCTTCTGGTCCGCATGAGATAGAAAGGAAAATCTTTTAATCCATTGCTTTGGATGAGTGGCTTATGGAAGCGAAGTTCCTCAGATAATGGTATCTACTTTTAAAGATTTCAGAAGAATGCAACACAAATCCCAGTAGTGTATCAGAAATCTACAGAAAAAAGATTGTGTGCTTAATAAATTATTCTGCTCACTAATCTGAAAAACTTAAATAACGAAAGCAGTGGTTTGATTTAAAAATAAGCAATGAAGATTTATTTTCTCCTTACTTGGGCAATTTGCTAAGAAATTTACTCAGGGTTAAGGTTTGGATCTGACTAATTAACCATTTTAACAAGCCTGCACAAGTTTCTGGGAAGTTATTCTACTCCCTGTAATTTAGATAGGAAAGTATGGCTTCTCTCAGTATTTCTTTAAAAGTTGTTGTGTTTTATATACAGCACTTGCATCTTCACTTGCTCTGAGAATGAAAATGAGTACATCTTTCATTGATTAAAGAATTTGTCTGGCAGACAAGATGCCTTAATTCAGTTCCAGCAACTAATTACTAATTTTATACCAATTGGGAGATACCTGCACAGGACAGGTGGACAGATTCATCACAAACTAGCCTGCAGGCAGAGCTTAGTTGTGAGACTGAGCCAGGGCTTGCTTTTAATCAGAAAGGGAGGGAAGGTCAAATCCTGATTTTCTCCATCTTTGTTAATTTTCTAACATCTATGGCTTAAGACATAAAAGGAAAAAACACTAGCTTTTTTTTCTCAACCAAGCTTATATTGTTTAATGTCAAAAAATCTTATGCAAGTCTGATTTTCATTTACCTGTGAGTTTTGGGCAAATTAAAACTGCATTTTTGAGTTGAACATATATTTTAACCAACCATTTCAGACAGCGATGGAAGATAGGAATGTAAAGACTCCAGAAATGGGCTCATGCAATTGCAAAGCCAATCATGAAAACAGCACCCATGCAGAGGTCATTATAATTTTGGATTGTAATAACTTTGACTCACTACAGCTTCAAAATCAGTAAAACTACAGTCAAATCAGTACAATAATAAACACCAGCTCACCAGTATTTGTATAGGGCTCTTACAGGAACAGAGGAGAACCAAGGGTAGCTCCCCTTTATTCTGGCTTCTTTCAAAATCTCACACCTCTGTACTATTTGAATTGTCTCTCCTGTCTCACCCTCCTTTGGCCTCTCTTTGTTCCTCATCCTGTACATCTTTATTTTCAACATACACTCTTTTCTCCCCTCTCCTATGAGAGACACAAATTTATCTTTGATCTCATTTTCATCTTATAACTAGAGTGTGGCCACCTTCAGCTCCACAGGTGGTTTTTCTTCTTTCCCAATGGCAGCATTGCTAAAAGAATTTATACTTTACTGAGTCACTTCCAGCTCCGAGTTTCTCCATATTGTGCTATACAGAAATCATGGATCTTCACCATCCCAAATAAGCTCTTTACATCTTCATCTAACTTGTTTTGGCCACTACCCTGTCACACAGCTTGCCCGCTGTTTCTATTTCACTCACTTGAGTTACACATTTGACAGGTACTCATAAAAAAAACCTCTGTATTTTTCTTTTCCCTGCATGACCATTTAATCAGTGCAGTTATGGACATTTTTACATGTACTAAAAGAAGATATACAATGACTTATTACATTTCACTTTTCAAAACAAAAGAAGGACATGAGAGTATCTGGGAAAGTTCCTGAAGATTTATGTTTTCCATACTGTTAGTCTTAGAACAGTCCAGGGCACTGTTTTGACCAACACCAAGTAAAGCTTTCTCACAGAAATTCAGGGCATTTGGAGAAATTAGTGCAGATCAGGAACTATTTTCTGCAGTCGCTTTCCATGAAATTGACCTATTTTGGTGGGGGTGAAGGAATTTAATAACATGGAATTAGGCTGTTCTATATTGGCTAGTTTCTGGGCCACAGAGTACGGCTGGTACATGAAATTTCTTAGTGCATTTGTAGCTTATTTGAGCCTCTGCTTTGCAATCCAGGCCATGCAGTCTTCTTTGGGTCATGAACCCCACAGTTAAGTAGCCTTCTGTCATTATTTGTGCGTGTGCAACATAAAGAAGTTAAAACAAAATTTAACCTCTATAAAAATTTCTATTTACACTTATGCCAACTTCCTCTTACTTTTTATTTATTCCTTTTCATATCAGAATTCTTCACGTACTTTTAATAAGAACTGATTTGCCCCCAAAGTTTCCCTAGAAACTTCTTCTTTTTTTTTTTTGCGTCTGTCACTGTTGCATGTTCTTAATCATAAAACATCTTGAACAGTGAATCATTTTATTCAGACTGATTAACCAAATTCCCAACAAAAGCATACTAATTAAAAGAAAACTGAGAAATAAACAGGAGGGGGAGATATTCAATTACCACAGATTCTCAAAACACTGAATGTTTGGTAAATTCTTTGTCTTCTGCACTTATACTGTTTTTTAACTCTCTCAAGAATGCATAAGTAGTAAAGGTGATCTGAGAAATGTTTGGAGTACTGGTTGAATGAAACAAAAAACCTGTTTAAAGGTCTAAACTGAGAGAGAGTGAACCCTTAGTTTAGAGAGTGAATGCAGAGCATAAACCCAAATATAGCTGTTTCTTTGTACTATTCCATAGTCAGTGAAAAATATAGGTAATTTCTCACGG
The DNA here is from genome assembly GCA_013397175.1 of Platysteira castanea. Lineage (NCBI taxonomy): Eukaryota > Metazoa > Chordata > Aves > Passeriformes > Platysteira > Platysteira castanea. The sequence continues at coordinate 56,687 of VYXC01001534.1, forward strand.
GCTAAAATGCAATGCTCTGATTACACTGTAAACAATAATTCAAGAAATACAAATGAGCACAATAGTGGTTAGAAGTTAAATGTCATCTATTTGTCATAACATGCTATTGTTAATTCATTTCCCTCCTATCATCATCTCTAAGTGGTAATTGATCATTAACAGAAAGATTAGGTAAATTGTTTTCAAACACCATAATTACCATCATAGTAGATTATTATCATTAATAATTGTATTTTACATCTGTTACCTTATGTAGAGAAGGTGCAAATAAATAGAGTTCATAGAAATTCAACAACCTTTGGCAGAAATCATGTCATTCATTCCACTACAATGTGTTTTCTGTAGGAGTGACAAAGAAATTACTCATTCAAAACACGGAGAGTATTTAGATTGGATGCAGGAAATTACCCACAGTAACCTTGGTATGTCTTAAAAGCCCCATGCATCTCCGCCTACTCTGATATTGAAAAGTAGCTAAAGCTACAGATTTAACAGCATGGGGTTACCTTGCAATGCTTTGAGAATTGGTTCCAAAGTGACTCACTGACAACAGTGTCACTTGCTCTGTCATTATCAGTTCTGGCAGCATCTGCCTTTTTCCATGAAGTCTTCCATCCAAGTAAGAAACCAGCATATCCTTTCTGCTTCTAACCATGGTGAACTTCCTTTCTGAAAATTTAGACTACAGGGCAACATAAAGTGAAGTAGACCATTTGTAATTATCTAATTATGATCACAATAGTTTAGGCTCATGATTTTCAGAAATATCTAAGAAACACAGTTGTATTCAGATTTTCAGGAGTGCTTCACTCCTTGTAAAAGCATTAATGGGATGCCCAAGTGCTTGCAGAAGGAGCTGAGCTGAAGAAACCAAGCAGTGTGTCTTCTGTAAGTCCAAAATACATCTTTAGTTGAGTATTTGCATAAAGAAAACTATAAAAATAAAAAGAAAATAAAAGAAATGCTCTAGAGTATATATTTTACGTTTTGTCTTTAATTCATGACAATTATTTTATTCTCAGTGACTTCTATGGAAAATTTGTTGAATTTGTAAATGTGATTGCCAGTGCTCACAAGAGAAGGACCTGTAACTAAGCACTCACTGCTTTTGCATTTCATTGCAAAATGAGCAGCATTTATATAGAGAGATCACTTTAGACAAGTGATGTTTTTAAAATGGAAAACATAAACATCATTTGTGATAAGTTGAGTATGTTTCCTACAAAGTATAAGAGAATACAAACGCAAAGTACTCAATTGCTATCCTCTTGCATCACTATTTTCTTATCTATATCACAGACTAAATCACAGGAATTTAAGGAAACTGCATAGAGTAAACCAAAACGTAAAGTATAGTAAACTATTATGGACTTGTACTTGATGATTTGACAATTTTATCTTTAAAAGTAATAATTTTCAGCCTCAGCCTGCGCCTGCATGGTGAAGAAATGTTATATGCAGTTTAGGGAAAAACATTTGCATGAAATGTACCCGATGAGTATGCAAAAATCAAGTTTTCACAAGGTGTTTTTGAGTAATATAGATGTTGAGCATGCTTTGTTTAGGTGATTTTAGCTGCTCAACTGAGGTGTAACTTGGAGGACTTAAGATTGGAAGACCTAATTTCCTTAGTTGATGAAGAGAAAAATTATTCTTCCAATAGAGATGATTTAGAGCACCTGGCTTAGATCCTAAAGTAGATGGTTTGACCATATTCTGAAGAGTGAATGAATTGCAGTAAAAAATGTGTTATTATATCTTGTGCCAGAGTGATAAAGAAAATATGAAAAGGCTCTGGCAAGATATTTAAAAAGCAGGGCTGTTAAGCAGAGCATTACAAACTCTATGTCCCATCCCTGACAATATACTTTTTATCATGTTAATGTTTCACATGTATCTTTCAATTTGAATTTTATAGAGGGAATAAGTGTATTGATTTACTTCATGGTGGCGGTGTAATCACCGGAATATTACCAACCAACCTACCTGATAAATGCCAATTACATGCTGCCTGGGATTCTGAAAAAGGAAAGACATCTTCTCCTGAAAACTCTTTTTTATCCATAAGGGATGCTACACCTTGATAATTCTTTATAATCACTATATAATTTACATAAAGAACAATTCATTCAAGCTTTTAGACCATACCCCCCAAAAATTATTTCTCTCATTGTATTATTTTGTTTGGTTTAATTGGATTAATTCCTAATCAGTAGAATGGATATTAGCAGAACAATTCTTCATTGGTTATGATACACAACGAAACTGATCATGTGGACTGGTTTTCCACAAAAGCCCTCAGAGTTACAGAAAGCTACGTTGTCTAAAACACAAATATACTGGCAAAGTCAGATTTTTCACAAAAAAGGGGGAAGTGATAAAAGTGGGATCTTTCATATACAACAATAACATCAGGATTAAAGCAGTTACTCAGGAACTTGGTTAGTTCTCCTCAGCCTGTTGAAATATGGAACCTCCATATCATCTGGAAGAAACTCTTCTTCATAAACTTGAGGAATTTCTAGAACTGAGGATTTTCTTCCCCTCTTGGTAAAACTAGACTACCATACAAAGATGGTTTAAGATCTTCAAAGAAGATTAAGTATTATCCTTGCCTCAGTATTGGGACACACAGCTGAGTGTGTGTAGCTCCAAACAACTGCTTCTATAATTATTTCTACATTATGTGGTTAAACAGAGTACTCTCTGTTGCAATAAGTATTCTCTATGCAACAATCAGCACTCTTTGGAGGCAAAAGCTGTGGGCTTGACTGTCTTGAGCTTAGTAAATGAACTGGTATTTCCCATTTCCTGAACCCTTGCTCCAACAAGGGGGATATAAACATCTGTGCAATTATTCTCTGACATGCAGCGGGGAGGTTTATTTTTAGAAAGCTATATGACAACACCACCTTATCAGTAGAAAAAACCCCAGCAAATTCTTATATGAATATTTCAGTATTCAAAAATTGTACCCCTACGATGAATATCATTTTCCCTTTAAGGGAGGTGGAAGGAGGATGGCCTCAAAAACACAGTCCACTAGCTCACCTCAGGGGGTGATAGAGTTCTGTCTCAGGAATTGCCAGCTGTGGGGAAGCTCCATCATGTGGATTATCCTAAACTAGGGTAGGATCAAACTCAAAATAGGTTTTGTTTTTGCTCATTTTCCCTTGAAGTACTGGTAACCCTTGGACATCCACGATCTCTGCAAGATCATACACCTGCGAGATGTATTTTTCTAGGTGTGGACTTTGGAATCCACAGAAGAGAACCAGAAAATTTTAAGTGTGGTTTTGTTATGTCTAATGAGGCCATAAACCCTTAGAGCAGTAGATTAGACACTGGAAAGAGCCTTTCAATAACTGAAGTTTTACAAGCCCATCCCAGGTCATGTGTGACCTGCATCAGACACATGGTGACAAAACCTGGATTTTTTCCCCACACAAGGTCCCAGCCCCTCTGCAGGACACAGAGCCACATCTAGGAGACGTATTAATTCATCTCACTGCTGTGTTAAATCACATCTCCCTAGTTTTAGGAGCACGTGCATCAGAAGCTGCTGTTTATTAGCCTGATTATCTGTAGCTGATGTAGCAGGTTTAGCATATTGAGTATGTCCTTATATATGTACATTATCCTTTCCTTTGTGTACTACACTGTAGATAGAACACCACTGAGAAAATATGAACTGTTGTTTCATGATTCTTCCTAAACAGACAGAAATCAGTGCCTTTACTACCTCGGTCAGGATAAAAATTAAAATACCTTCATAATTTAAGATAACAATAATATTACAATACACTGTCTATTGGGTTTGGGTTTTGTTGTTTGTTGGTTTGTTTTGGGGGTTTTTTCCCCCTGAGGAAACATTAAGGATTTAGATGAAAGACAGATAAATTATTTTATTTCAATATTTTTGCCTTTAAGAATCATACTATCATGATCCACTACAATGCAATACCTTGACAACTTCCAGAAAGCTGAAAAAGTACAAAGAAAATTCAGGAGAGGATAATCTTGCACAGTACAAGTATGGTGAGATTAGGAAAAAAGTTTGAATAGCATTTACAGCTGTTTGATTGAAGGGCATTATGCATTTAAGTTCTTTGATGCTAACCCGGGTTATTTCTTAATGGTTATTTTGCTGATGAGAAGTAATGATGCTATTTGCTATTCCTATCAGACCTGAAAAGGTTTTTGGTAAATGGCGGTGTAAAGTGCTAGTGTGGAGAAACAGCAAAAAAAAAAAAGCTCTCTTTGTAGTAAAAAACAAACAAAAAACCACCTAACCTCTTTGTGAGTAAAAATCAAACCCCAGAACAGCTTTTGAGCCTTAAGAGCTAAAGTAATCTAATCACGTCAGAGGAACTGTAAATGCGTGCTGTATTTCAGTCAATATGACTGATTACCTGTCACTTACTCAGCTCTGATTTCTTCCCGCTGTGCGCTTTGGAACCATCTTTGTTTTAGAAACTCAGAGGCAGCGTGTATGAAATGTTAGCTCACCCCTGCCTTGTTTTTCTGAATACTTTTGGGAGCTAAGTAATTAGTCCTGTCAGTTATTTCAGCTTTAAAGCTACGACAGCATCATCACTCATTTATTTTTTTCATCCTCACTGATGCTTCTCAACCTGAAACAAAAAGTCCTGACCAAGCAAAATTTATTGCTACCAGCTATCCTATACATGAGAATATCCCAACTTGCATGCAATATATGTGACTGAAATCAGCAAGGGGGAGCTAGTCGCAGAGTCAAGTTTCATACTGCAGTTTGAGGAAAGTAAGGGCTTTCTCCTTTGGTACATTCCAAAAGACAGGAACAAACTTAGAAAACACATTTAAAAGAGATTTATGCAAGTAGAAAAAGGATTTTTGTTGGCAGAGAAATCACATAAAGAAAATTTGACAGAACTGTTTGAGCAGCGTAACCAGCTGCTGTGTAAGTTTGTCTGAGCTCCTTGTTTCATCACTCCTGGAAACTGAAGAGAACAAGGTTTTCAGAACCTTTGGGAGTAAAAGGCTATTACTCAGGCCTGTTTCAATATACCTGTATAGCAAGTGGACGTAGGAGTGTATACAAGCAAAATGGACAATAAAAAATGAATAATGCTAAACTGTCACAGTAAGTTCACAGCAAAAAGTAAGTCTGCTGGAAACGGAAAAATAAAAATATACAAAACTGTCTTTCTGTCTCATTTCATGTACAGCATATATTGATCATTTCAAATGTCCTCTGTACAAAGACCAAGCCTGTCTAAGTTCAAGAAGCATTTGGATGACACTCTCAGGCACATGATGTGGTTCTCAGGGTGTTCTGTGCAGGGTCAGGGGTTGTAGTCAGTGATCGTGATGGGACCCTTTCAGCTCAGTATATTCTATGATTCTTCTATTTGAGGGAGGGGAGGGAGGGAATGAGGATTTCATGCTATATATTATATTCTCTTGAAGCTTTTCTGTGAGCTGGAGGCATTACTTGTTTTCATTTATTTTATTCTGAAAGTATGTTGTCACAGTGGAACCATTAACAGCTTCCTCATGCTGTGAAGATAATATTACTGGAGGACAATGGCACTGTAATTACACACTACATCTTAAAAAATCTGACTCTTGCAGGGTTGAAGATTGCTTCAGAGTTTCAGATTAATCTTGATGACCCCATCTTTATTGCTGCTGAATTTCTGAAAATGATGAAATGCCAAGTCATTGAAAATAACTGATAAAAGCCTAAACAATCAGAAATGAGTAATGTAGTCTTTCTTTGACTTCATCTAAGTTCCCTATGCTTTACAGCCAGGTACAATATTTTACAGGGAAATTTTTTTTTAATGAATCTGAGTGATCTAAAGATCACTAAAACTAGATCAATTTGGCAAAGATGGAAAAATCTATTATCATATGCTCTTAGATTTCACGTTCAATAAAATTGTGGATATAAACAGCAATTGCTGCAGCAATAATTTCTGTTATCTGATATAAGTGCCTATAAAAGACCTGGACATCAGGGCTAGAACTATGTTGTGGAAACTTAATATATGATTCAAGTGTAGGCAAAGGCCTTTTCAGTCTCTTTTCTTCATAACTTGCATTGTAGAGACCTGGCGTGTTTGTAAGTGATATTAAATAATAGGAGGATTTGTGATTGTATCATGAGTACCATGTTAAAATTCTATTCTTTACTTAGAGTCACTGAAGTACAGCTAAGAAATAGCTGGGACTATCTTGTCATGACACCATTTTGTGTCATAATAATCCTTTCCTGCTGTTAGAACAACACTAAGAAGTACAGCTTCCTTTAGGATGTTCCCTTGGAATAAAAAAGTAGTGAAATGATTGCTCAATCTTTAGTAGCTCAGGCAATGGGTGATACAAAGCTATACACAGTGATGTCCAGATGTGAATGCTGACACAAGCTGACTTTACTTATGGGGATTTTCCCTAAAAAAAAAGCAAATTTTGCCTTCTCGTGTACTTTGCATACTGATGGGCAGATAGGGGAAGCATACAGAAGAGATTTTTTCAGAGCCAATCAAACAGAAGATTATATAGGTACCATAGCCCAAATGACTGTCTCACGAAAGAGTAAGCTTGTTCCTAATCCAGCAGTGGTAATGTCATTTTGTTCCTCACCTGAAAATACTGTAAAGCTGAAAAAGCTGACACAGCATGCATTGTAAGGAGATAACGACAGGGAACAGCATCTGCTCTTTAATTCAGTGGCTGAATGTGAAAGTTGTCTGCCCTGCTGTTACATAATATGCAGCTTCTCAGAGCCTCATTTTGTGATGTGTGGCTGAACCACTGCTGGGCGGAAATCTCTGAGACATCTCCCTAATGTGCCTCCCAATAGTCACAGTTGCCTGTCCTGCTACAGTATTGAAAAAGAGGTGTAAATTTCCTCCTGCATGCCACATGTAGGAGAACCGAGCAGGCCATTGCTGGTGTCTTCTGAAGGGGCTGCTCTGTGAGAGCTGTGGAACATCGACCCAAGAAAACAAAATGGATCCAAGAGAACAAAATGATGGGGCTAAATTTGCTGAGGGACAGGATGAAGTGAATCAAATATCCTGGGCTCAAAACCAGCCCCAAAAGTCGCTGGCAGTTTTGACAGCAAAGACTGCTACGTGAGGAGAGGCGAGCGCTGCCTGCCCACTGCGGATGCTGGTTGTGACGGTGTTCACTGGCAGCTGCGCAAAGAAACAACTCCAGCGGGAGGTGCAGCTGAACAGGGAATACAGGCACCTCAGGAGCACTGAAATAAGTCAGGGCACCACGTAACAAACCCAGGCCTGCTGCCACTGCTGTTGCTAAAATCAAGGCTGTCTCAAAGTACTTTGGACTTTTCCTTTTAGCCCTATTAGCTATTATGTCTAGCATTTTTCAACGTAGCTGTTCCCCTGAATGAAAGCATTTTCTCCTCACATGTCAGTAGCAATACTCATTTTAAAAGAATGCAATTTTTTGGTGATTTTTAAATTTTTTTTATTATAACTTGTAGTAAATAATCTGAAAGTAAGTGTTGTAAACGAAAAACTGTTTAGCTCTGAAATTTTAGTAAGAGCACCCTCTGGTGGCTCTTGTTTGAACAATATATCTTCTGTGAAGAGTTGTGCATACATCTATAATACTGAATTATAAAGAAATGCATGGAAACTTTTCCCACTGAAATTTCCTTTCATTTACTATGAAGTTCATAAATATATTTTCAAAATAAAAAATCAGAAGGAGGATGAAAGTGCTTATAAACACATACTATCTATAAATACAATTTAATTCAAAAGAGAGTCAATCACAAGTGAAAAATTAAAAATAGAAATACAGATAGATATCTCAAGATATATAGATGCTAAGGCCTTTAAAGTTGTAATGGAAAAAAATCTAGAATCTATGGGAAATCAATAGGTGAAACACAAATATCTTTTTCAAAACCTTTGTTGTTTTCATCTCCTAATTTTAATAAGATTATTTAAATATTTTTATTTTGCACAGGCTCCATGACTTTAATCAGAAATCCCGTGTTAGTTACCAAGAAATCCCAAGAATGACTCTCTACCACTTTGTCACAGGTATCTTCCATTTAAAAGTACCTGAGACCTCTCACGTTGGTTCTGCTATTGGACGCATCAGAGCTGTGGATCCTGACTTTGGGAAAAATGCAGAAATTGAGTACAACATAGTTCCAGGAGATGGAGGAAACTTGTTTGACATCACGACAGATGAGTACACCCAGGAAGGAATCATTAAACTGAAAAAGGTATGTGGCACCGAGGGGTGGATGTGCCTATGACTCAAGTGAGAAACTAGGTAAGAGAGTGAAACATTGTGCAATTTCACGTCAAAAGCAGCACACATTAGTAGTGCTACATAAGTAACTTATATCTCTATTTGAACCATGGCTGTGATCTTTTTAAATGCATTGGAGTTTAGTCTTTCATTCCATTTAGAATCAGGTATGGAGTTTCATAAATAGTGTCATGGTGAAGAAGTAATTCTTATCCCATCTAGAAAGTACAATTTATCTTTTATAGGAAGTTTTCTACCTAAAACCATGCAAAAAAAATTTTAGTTCAGAGTATGGAGTAATGAAGTTATATTTCATGTTAGATATAACATATTTCATTTTGACTTAGAAGCTTTTCATTTTGAAAATTTTGACTTTGTGTTTGCTATTTGAATATCGAATCTGTTGTACAGTATCGTGGTGGACAGTTTTTATTCAGGGTAGAAGAGTCCCAAATGGTTGCAAACAGCCATGTCCTACTTCCAGTGTCCCAAACAGCTGGTTATCAGATACTTAAGCAGGGGAACACACTGCATCTCAGCCATTCATGTTGATTTAGTGCTCTAGAATAAATGGAAGATTACTGAATTTATGAATTTCAAAGATGGAGAGGACGCATTTTATTTAGAATTTAGTGATTAAAGCACTCTGTAGGAGAAATCCAAAAAAAGGGAGTGTCACATTTTAATCAGTTGTTATTTTTTGAGCCTAAGCATTTACATATACACCAATGATCGACTTGTTCAGTAGAAAGAAATCTGAACCACTAGCACATTTTGGAAGGCACAGTTATGTTTTATAGACAGCTCAGGCTTGTAGGTGTAAATTTTGTGAAAAAACAATTAGTTGAACACTCCACAAGAGTCTGGGAAGGAAAGAGTTCTGGACATGTATATTAAGAAAAGCTTTAGGAAATGTGAAGCATTAATTCTAACAAAATTTAGAATGTATGTACTTAACTTCCCTTGGTTCTGACCATAGATCTATATTTGCATTATACTCTTTCTAACAATGGAAGTCCTGGCCTCAACCTCCTGACCCGGGAAATAGTAAATTACCCATGGGCGCATTAAAGGACAAGATGATGTCAAGTCACTGATTCTTCTGCTGGTTTTAATGACATAAAACAGAAGCCACCATGATCACAGGAAGTAATTTGTCAATGAGACACAAAATTTTTGACCTCTTCACACCCCACTTTTTTTATGACTAAAAGTTTGAGTGTACCGTTTCCTTCTAATGGGAATTTTTAGGCTTTGTTTCATTTTTAAAAACCCTTCTGATCATCTTTTTCCCCTCTATGCAGATGACTCAAAAACAGGTCCATCTGGAGCTGTCAGGCTGAACAGCTGCATAGCCCTCCATATGCACTGCCAGTTGGAAATTGCAGTGAGTGGGAACCATTAAAAAATTAATATTTGATCATCAAGAGCAGGTTTTTGATAGAATTCAGTTCTCCTTGCATTAGTCCTAAGCCTCATTTGTGCTGCTTGTTTTTATACACAACAATAGAATTTTCCATACATGTGGTTAAGTGTAAATATTACCCACTGCTGGTTGTCCAGGTTGGCAGTGATGATGTTGATAAAAAGGGTGCCAGGAGGATTAAAAAGGACTGCAAGGCTCTAGGTCGATTGGTTCATGGGACAGGAGTGCAGGCAGTGTTCAGCTCGATTCCTTCAGCAGCACAGACGAATGATAAAAGAACCAGGAAAACCCATGTTATCAGTAAGTGACTTAAAGGCTGGTGGAGCACGATTTCACCAGGTCTGCTAGAGTCAAAAGGGCTCCATCTATCTAACAAGGGCAAAAGGATTCTAGCCCGTGAGTTGGCCAGCTGGACTGAGAGGGCTTTAAACTAGGTTCAGAGGGAGCAGGGGATAAAACCAGGCTCTCCAGAGATGAACCTAAGGGTGGTAAAGAGTCAGGGGTGGAATCAGCCAAGTTGAAGTGTGTGTACACTAATACACGCAGCATGGGCAACAAACAAGAGGAGCTGGAAGCCATGGTACAGAAGCAAAGCTATGACGTAGTCGCCATCACAGAAACGTAGTGGGATGACTCACATGACTGGAGTGCTGCAATGGATGGCTACAGGCCCTTCAGAAGGGACAGGTGAGGAAGGAGAGGCAGTAGGGTGGCTCTGTAGACTGAGGAGTCTCTTGACACAATAGAATTTGAGGTCAGTGGTGATAAGGTTGAATGCCAATGGGTAAGGATCGGGGGAAGGCCAACAAGGCAAACATCCTGGTGGGAGTCTGTTATAGACTGCCCAAGTAGGATGAAGAGGTGGATACATTATTCTTTAAGCAGCTGGAGGATGTTTCATATCACCAGCCAGGGGTGGGGCTCTGTTAGCCCTTCTGTTTACAAACAGAGAAGGGTTGGTGGGAGTTGTGGTGGTCGGAGGCCATGCGGGGTACAGTGACCATGAAATAATAGAGTTTTCAATGTTCAATGAAACAAGGAGGGACATCAACAAAATTTCTACACTGGATTTTTGGAAGGCAAACTACAGCCTATTCAGGATGCTGATCAGAGAATACCTTGGGAAACAGCCCTTAAAAACAAAGGGTTCCAGGAAGGATAGACATACTTCAAGAAAGAAATCTTGAAGAATCAGGAGCAGGCTGCCCCTCTGTGCCTAAAGACGAGATAACAGGGAAAAAAAACCCGATCTGCATGGGCAGGGAGCTTTTGAAGGAACTAAGGGGAAAAAAGAGGGTGTATCATCTTTGGAAAAACGGGCAGGCAACTCAGGAAATGTTTGAGGATGTCATTAGGGCATGCAGAAAGAAAATTAGAGAGGTGAAAAAAAAAATTGACACGATCACTTCTATATCCAGATACTTTAGAGTTGGTCATTGTATTTAGTTTTTCCAGCAACAAGATAGGGCATAATCTGAACTAAGGATCTTTTACAACAGCAGAACTTTGATCAGTGTTGCCTAATGTAAATGATAGATCTCTGTCACTGAACATGGGGGAAAAACTGTAATCCTAATCCCTTCTTAATCTTCATCATAGTGAGAGGGGACAGTGAGAGAATGTGAAGATCAGGAAATACCAGCTTTGTTCTATGCAGGAAAGTGGAAAGAAGATAAACCAAACACACAGGGCATCCAGCAAAGAACGCCTTTATACTGACCCTACACTTTGTCTTTCACAAAACTTTTCTCAGGGAAAAGATCCCTTTCACAAAACTTTAAATCATCCACGTGTTTTAAGACATTTTGGAATGATCCAAAATCCATCCACTTAGGTTGTTTGCTAGATCCTGGGTTAAACAATAGCAATCCAGATTCTTAAAGACATTGTTCACTCAGCTGTCTTTTTATATCTTGTACACTTGTAGTAATATGTTTTTTCATGTTGCAGTTTTCAGATTTACAGAAGTGCTGGACACACAATTCTATAGACACCTATTAAAATGCACGCTACTTGTACAGTACAAGCCTACAACACAACTATTCATATGCCTGCAGAGAAGCAATTGTACATTGCAAGATGTTCAAAACACTGATTTAATTGTGGGATTATGCAAATATTTAAGGATGTATTGAAGTCTTTTTTAAATGAAAGCGGGTGAATGAATAGGACTGACATGTTCAGTTAAGAATTATAAAAAGTAAACAGTGAAATCCACTAATAAAAAGTGCTATATGCTTTAAAAACAGGTTCGCACTTTGTTCTCTATTATAACATATTCTGGTGTTGTAAGTACTGATGTAATTCAGTGCTGAGCCATTTCAAAACCATTTATAAAATTTGCTTTTATTTTCCCTTAAAAATTTCTTACAACCAGAAACTGTCCATCACTACATAGATGCTTTTTTGGTCTGTTGTTATGCAGAAAAACATTGAGGGATTTCTATAACAAAATTGATAAAAATGAAGCCTTCCTCGACTACCTTTGTTTTTGATGGAAAATACATTTGATGAGAAAAAAATTGCACAGGCTTAAGTGTTCCTTTTAGCACACTAAGTGTGTTGATGGATGCAAAAGGCTGTTCTCTGCTTCTGGGATGCTAAATGGTAAGAACAGCTTTATCTGGACAAGTTGCAGATCTTAAATCATCTGTTTTGGTTGCTCATTTATTTTTGTGCTACAATCCAATATAAGTCTGATTACTACTACTCTTGTGCTAATTACATATATTAAAAATGAAATAGCTTTTCTTATATTCTGCTAAATAAATCATCCAAATGCCATTTAGCACCACTGTGTGGTTAGTACTGTAATAATTTTTTTCTCTCAAAATAAAGAATACAGGAAAACAGTATCCCTAAAAAAAGGGGGAAAAAACTTGGCTTAAGGATAGTGCTGTATACAGTCCTCTGTAAGAGTAAAAATATTACTCTGTTAAGAATAGAATTATAATTTCCTCCCTTGTCTGGTGCTGTTTAGCACGGTGTTTAGTGCATTTGATATTTGTATAGTATCTTCTATATCTTCTAGTATCTTTATCTAGTATCTTCTACCTGAATCTTCAGGAAACTACACTGGGCATAAGCAATAAGAAACACAGTGACAGAAGGGGCCATGTCCTTCACATCAGAGCATAGTGGCCTCAGATGTCTCAGTCCTGGGAAAGCGACTGATTTTGAAATCTTTAATGACCAGGCACAACAGTAAAGGAAGATAGAAGGTTCCAACCATCACTGAAAAATTGGCACTAAATTTATTAAACCAGAGACGAGTTTATATCATAAACCCATCTTGTGCAGAAGCCCTTTAACTGGCTCAGCATGTGCTAATCCAGAAACCGAGTAGGGTTCAAGCACTGAAGTTCTGCTTGAAGACATCACTTTACTAATTGGTGCAGTGTTTCACTGAAACCTTGGAAAACAACTCTTTCTAGGCTTCACCTGGGATGATCCTACACTGCTCCACTGTACCGGGTGAACTTCTCCGCATGGTTCAGTGGAAGCTCAGGGGACAAGCACATCTTGGTTTTTGTACCCTGTGCACCACTATTAAAACTAACTGATGGGATGACAAAGCTGTGGCCATGACATCCCAGCATGTCATAGCATTCCACAATTAGAAACAGTAACTTTAGTGATGATAAAATAGCAGAAACTGGGGGGACAATGAACAGAACCAGCAGCTGCAGGGAAGTATTAGGATTGTGTGCTTCCTTTTAACCTCAGGAGCCACTTTTTAGATGCCTTTAAGTGCAGTCAGCAAGTAGTGCTTTGATTGCTGGCTAACCTCGGTTGTCTTGCCCGTGGGACAGCCCATGTATGTAGCTCGGGGATGTTGCTGTAATGTAAGAGCAGTCTGAGAACACCTGTACCACACAAGAGAGTAAGGCAGACTCTCGACATGCTTCAGTGAGAACTGCTTTAAAGCTAGTACTTGCTCTACTATCAAAACTGCACAGACTGCTTGTCACACCCCTCCCCACCCCTTCTTTCTCCCAAAGCAGGGAATCTCCTCTCCAACTGTGAGCACAGGCACTCTCTGCCTGTAATCATAACTCATGAGTTTGTGGGAGTGGGAGTAGTGGTTGTGCATTTTGAGGAGGAAGAGCACGCATATTAAGTTCTTCAGTACAGGCAGAAAGTTGTGAGCTGTGTGCAGATACAGTCACAAAGAACAACAGGAAAAGTAAGGAAGAGGAGACATTCAGTCTTTGTAGTTTGTGGGATAGAGATGTTTGGTTTGGTTTTTTCCTGGAACAGGGAAAAGCACCTTCAGACATAGGTGAGGTGCTTGAGAGCAGCAAACAACTGAACCCCTGACACTGGTCATCCTCTCTTCTCCAGATACAGAACAAACATATATTTTTCCCACTTCCCATTAAATCTTGAAATACTCACTATGAATCTCATTTTTCACTCTGCATTCTCAACTCTAATTAATGAATGCTCCTGGTTGATCTAGAGCTTACTTTAGTGAACCTGTTCTGTAGTACCAGTTATTTCCTTACGCTATTTAGAATCCAGTGCAGAAGTGCAGTTACTGAAACGTAACTGCACGTACAGAAACTGTGTCAATGCACAGAAAATTATCTTATGCCAGAATTTCACAAAATGCATAGATGCTCTACCCACTTGAAGGGAAAAGCGTTGCCAGATTTTGAGACCAGCACATGTGACCCAGAGTTATTCTACAATTGCACAATGCTAGTATGAAGTCAAACCTAAGTTAATATGTGCTTCCTCTCAACCCAGTCCTACTATCCATAACTATCCATATGTCCTGGGACTTAAAACCTCATCCCAAAATATGGCTTTTCCATCATTGTAGGTGAAAGCCTGTATCAGAAGCAATACTTTTGTATTTATTATGTGTGGATAAAAAGGAGAAATTTCTGGAGTTTTCAGTCCTGCCTCTATGAAGCAGAACAAACTGACAGGGTAGTTCTTTTTCCACCCTTGTTGTGAGTATCATCAGAATTCATTATATCTTTCAGACCTTTTTTTCTTTCAGTTCTTTAAATCTCTGTCTCTCTTTCCCTCTATCTAATATGCAATTTTAGATATAGATGCATCTGCATAGCAGCATTTCTTAACTTCTCCCTTGAACGTAGAAAACAGTAATATTTCAAAATATGCTTATTTCTAATATAGAGCTGTTTTTGTGCTCTCCTAGTCATACTAAATAAGTCCATTCATGGTACTTAGAGAGTTGCAAGGTAGAGTGATTTGTCAGTATGTATTTGATTTGGGGATGTGTAGAATGGCTTTGCTGTGCACAGGTGTGTATACGCTGATAGCACTTTACAAGGCCGCTATATAGAACAGCTTGTAACCTCAGCACAGGAAAAAGCAGATGAAAACAAGTTGAGGGGGGCAAATACATCTATTCTGTCACTGGTACTTAGAATATCAATTAGAAATACTCCAGTTATTGAAGAGTTCACTGTTAATAAGGCATTGACTTAATACTGCCAAAAATGCTGCTTACTGCAGAAAAAAACAAACCAAACTTCAGCAAAATAAAAGCCTTATTCAAACATACCTTCTCCATGTAATTACATTTATAGAAGGAATAACACTTGTCTTTGTTATTTAAAAAAAAAAAATCTATGGAGTCATTCCATTAAAATCTGATTAATTGAAAGACATTTCAAGAACATTATAGGGGTAATTTGTTTTTTGGGGTTTTTTTTGTACAATTCAGATGTTCTACTGTGTTTGTATCTTTAGGAGCATTCCAGATTAGAAATGATAATGGGACTGAGCACTCTCAGACATTTACTATATAACAGCTAAACACAGTGGTGAGGTGTTGTTTGGTTTTTTTTTTTGGTTTGGTTTGGGTTTTTTTGGGTTTTTTTGGTTTTTTTCTTTGTTTTGTTTTTTTTGTTTTGTTTTGGTTTTTTTTTGTTTTTGTTTTTGTTTTTGTTTTAATACAGCTAAAATATTGTGTGGACCCCTCATTTCCTTGCTAGATTTTAGTGATATCTACTAAAAAAAAGAAATATAATAAAATGCTTTTTTAACATGTTTTAAAGCAAGGTTGTGCCTGAGAGCTATGAAGACATTCAGTTCTACTGTTTTCAGACAGACTGGACAACTCAAATGCCAAAATTTGAAACTGTCAGTGCTATCTATATGGCTCAACTGTTCAAATCTGGAAAAAACAGAGCTGATCAGGAGATTGTAGCATGGGCTCCCCAGGCACACAAGACATTAAAACCATACTCTTGTTACATGATATATGTTGTACAAAATTTTTTTCTGTTTGAAATTAAGTCCTAGGTTTACCACTTGCAACATTTCCCATCTCTCCATACATTTCAGTTGGGGTTTAGTCTCACCTAGGTTAAAGGCTAATTTCTGCTATTTTGTGGGAGTCTGTCACTGATTTCTTTCTATCATGATGGCTCATCACTTTCAGCCTGTCTCTTCTTATTGTGACTGCCATCTGTGCTTTGTGCTGGCTGCATATTGTTTAACGTCTAACTGTATTTATCATCAGACTCATTGAGGGACAGAAAGAGAAGATGAGTGGCTCTGAGGTTAGAGCGGAAAAACATTATCCCTTCTTGGGATCACACTGTCTTTTCAAAAATATACTTTAGTATTTCCCCATAATGCTGGGGGGCAGAGAAATAGTGCTGCCACTTTATCTGCTTCCTGGGTACCTGTGCAGGGAAATATGCCAGTCTGAATATACCAATAGACAGAATTGTTTGAAATCTTATTGCTTTCTGTTCCCCTTGCATCATGAAATGTGGTGACTGTGCACTGGCCACGCACCATGACCTGGTATAACTGCCTTGAAGAGTAATCTGGTGAAAGACAGCCCGCAAGGACTGCATGAATTATGGCCAATCTGAACAGTTTTAATGCAATTTTGGTGGTATGAAAAATACAAACATGGTATTACCCAGAATTACTACCTATGTGGGAGCTTAGATTTCTTGCTTTCTCTGTCTTAATCATTTATCTTTAGCTAAACCCCTGACTTTTTCTTCTCCAGACTAATTCCCTAAACTTCAAATTTCTCCCTTTATTTTATTTTTTTAAAGTGTGTTAACAATTTACATAAATATCTGGAGAAGAGTTGGGGGGCTATTTTTTGGGGTAAAATTGTTTTGACAATGCATAACACATTGCACAAGTAGTACAGAAAATGAAAACACAGTGTGGCAGCAATTTGGATAATGGAGCAACGTGTCTATTTTTAGTGAAGGCATCATCTTAGAGTTTCACCACCGGGGCATGAGATCTACCAGACTTAATTTTGTCTGTTTCTTCTCAGGCTTAGTTTGCTCTTCTTGCTGTCAGTCCAGACACAGAGGTGCAGCACATACTGTGTTTTCTGGTAATTTTGCCTGTAGGAGGACGGTTGTGTGTGGTAGTGGATAATTTTCAAGCCTGATTATTTCTATCGCATTTAGATTTATATGGCTAATTTTAAGTCCTCAGCTTAAAAAAAAAAGACTGAGCATCTAGTCTACTAAAATTACGAGGTCTTTCATAAGGATTTATAATCACTCTGGTAGCTTTTCAGCAGATGTAAGTCAAGATAACTCAATTGATCTTAATGGAGCTATTTCAATTTACACCAGTCAGTTATCTGGTCAATTATGTCCTGTGGTGATGAGGACAGAAAATGGAAGAATTTAAATCTCTCTTGGCTGTGACAACTGACTGAAAACACTGGGGAAAAAATAGCAGAAGTTGAAATATTCTTGCTCATACACATGTAAACCTGGTCTTTTTTCCAGATAGCATATTGTTTCCCGTTAGAAAATTTCCAGCTTAACAATTTTAGGCAGAAACCACTAGGTGCCAGTGTTACCCAAACATCAGGAAAAGGGTTTGTTAGAAACATAAAAAACAACACGAAAGCCAATGCAGATAAAGTCTTTAAATGAAAGTAAAGCTTCTGCATCTTTTCAGCTAAATAAGACTGCATTAAGGGTTTTGAGATGATTGCTTTTCTAGAAGTAAAGGCACTAAATTGATATGCATTGACAGAAACCCACATCAAAACAACCTGATTGCAGGGTACATTCCATCAAAACCCCAGATAAGTACACAAAAGCTGCTGTGTCATCTTCAAGACCCTATGAATTACACCTAGGATCATAAGATCCTAGATCCAAAGAGCCAAAGTCTGCATTTTACAAAGTGCACACAGCTCAAACATATGGCATGAATAGCAGTTCACTGCTAAGACTGACATTTTACAGGAAAACTTGGTTCAGATCAAGTTAGAATTCACATTCCAAGTCATACCTGAATCTTGGTTTGACTCATTGATATATACCAGAGTTTTCATTTGGCCTCATCTTCATCACTGTCATGGTCTTCTGAAAGGTTTTCCTGCTAAAAAAAGAGAAATCTTCTATTTAAGGAGCTGGATCAGCTAGAGACAGCTGATTGCCTGTGCATGGGAGTTGCAAATGCAAATCTCTGACTAACCTGCGCTCAGCTCATTTGCAAGAGATGAATCTCACTCATTTAACTTCAGACATCTACAGTGTAACTGTTTACATCCATGCCAGTCATCCTGATTTTTTTGATGTGGAGAAGCAGTAATTTCCTGACTGTGATTCATCTGGCCTATTTCAAAAACCACCTTAGCATAAGATGAACTGCAAAACAAACTTAAATGATTGATTAGCTCAGGAGATGAGTTTTACACTAAAGGCATCTTAAGTTTTGTCAGATTAATCTAACCAAAATGATTTTGCAATGTCTAATTTTTAGTCAAATCTGGTGTTTTTCTTTTGTTCTTCCTGCAGCCATTAGACTTCGAAACGAAAAAGGCATACACCTTTAAAGTGGAGGCCTCCAATCTCCATCTTGACCATCGATTTCACTCAGTGGGTCCATTCAAAGATACTGCCACTGTGAAGATAAATGTGTTGGACATGGATGAACCTCCAGTGTTCAGCAAGCCCATGTACACCATGGAAGTCTATGAGGATACACCCGTGGGGACCATTATAGGAGCAGTGACAGCACAAGACCTTGATGCTGGCAGCAGCTCGGTTAGGTAAGAGAGCTTTTCCTCCTTCAGTAACTCTCTGACAACCCAAAGTGCTGCTGACAGTTGGATGCACTGGCAAAGAACTTGGTATGAAGATATAAAATACACCAAGTCTGTCACTGTAACAGATAACTGATGCTATGAAAAATATTGGAAAGAGATGCGCGTTTGGGTAACTTATCTGGAAAAATACATTAAGTGCTCACAGCTCCTTATCATACTGATCACGTAAGTTACCACACACTGGCATGATTTCAGAGATGGTGTGTTAAGATTACAGAATAGCATGGTGTCTGGGTGTCACAACCCACTGGGAGAAGAAGTGATGATCACTATAAATTCTCCTCCAGGCTGAACAAAGACACGTGTCAGGGAACTCTCAGGCTTTTATTGTACAGTCACCATAACTCTGACTCACAAGGTCTAGGCTAACTAGCCCTGAAATTCTTACAAAGTACTTCCACAAGAGTGGTAGCCCTTAATTTTGTAAGGCATACTTCAGTAAGTTCCCAACTCCCACAACAAGCTCCTTAAAAGCTGCCAGCTCATAAGCCACAACATACCTCCACAAACTTCTTATTCCTGTAAAAAAGTTTGGTATGGAGTAGGGGCCATGTTTTGCTCAGGCAAAGCAAGGGAATAAAACAGAAAACAGAAAACAGAGAGAAAACAAAATCACCAGTCCTTAGATTCCTCACTGGGCCTGCTACTGGGGATGGTCCACAGCTTGGGCAAACAATGAGAGCGACAGACAAGAAAAGAGAGAGTGACGGGGCCCAATCCATGTCTTTTATAGTTAACCTGGTGCACACCTCCTAAGTAAAGCAGATTTTTCACACCGTTTGGTTAGGACATGCCCAGCCAGTCTTTCTCCAGGAAATTAGTTGGCAGGGGGAAGCTGAGAATGAGTCTCTAGGTGGAGTGGGAAATTGGCTCAGAACAGTCCAGCCCCACCTCTGCAGGATCCTCTCTTCTGATCACACCTTTCCTGGAGCAATGCTCAGAATGTTTGAGACAAAATGTGCTTAGGTCTTATCCTCTACACTGGGTCTTCCACAAAAATATCTCTGAAGTACAGTAGCGAGAAAGGAGGTTGTACATGCTGTGTCTGTCTGAGTTAGACCTCAATGAATGATGGCAAGCACTGCCCCTTTCACAAGAACCACTTACTCCCTCCATCTGGCAAAGAACAAATGCTCTGATAAAAAATCATCACATGTGTCTCGGCTGAGGCTGTGGGGACGTGATTGCTGACCTACGTGGCTGTGTTCAGAGCAAGGAAACTCCTGCCAGGCAAGCCTCTCATTTATTGCTATAGCTTATTTTCATGAAATAGAAAGGAGAGGGGATCTGGTATACAAATGTAGTACATTGATTTTGATGACCTGTTTACAGCCACATTAGAAAGATCAAACTGAACCAGAGTTGTGTACTAATAAGAAAGCTCCTTAAAGCTTAGACACGGTCTAAGACATAGGCAGTTGTTAACACATACTCCCAGTACCAGTTTGTGCTGGGCCTATCTGGCTTCTGGAAACATTTTTATTCCCATACTTTCATAAGAAATACTGCAGACATAATGCATGTCATCAATCTTTAAATACTAATGTTTATCCAATGGGACCATGACAGTACAGGAAAATGCCACTAGTGTCTACTAAGCGCATGCACATTCATGCATATTTGATTACAAATTGAAATTGGACTTTTCAAATCCATGTTTATTAATTATATGAATTTTGGGTCAGTACTTATATTCTCAAAATATACAATAAACACACTAGTTTTAATCATATGCAAAAATTTAACATACAACAATAACTCTTTAGCTCCCGCTGTGTCAATTCACCGTTAATTTTTTGCTTAAAACTATTACTACTGCTGTTTGTTTTACTTTTTTTAAATGTAGGATCTTCATTTTTTTAAACATAGAAATTTGTTTGTTCGTGAGTCTGTGACAAATTCCTTCCCTGACACAGGATCAGAACCTTCACTAACAAAGACTGAAGTAGGAACCTTTTTCCCTGGTGGTAGCCTATGAAAACAGCCCCAGTGAAGTGAATATTCTGTTGAGAACCATACTGTCTTGCAACCAGACAGAAAGCCTTTAATCACGTTTTTGAGCAGTTTTTCATGTGACAGTGGAATCATTTGTATGTATAAACACTCCTCAGTGAGAGATTTTTATTTCACAAAACCTCCTAGGAGACTCAAGTGCTTTTTACTGATTCTGCATTTGCAACTATACAAGAAAAGTAGTTGTCTCATGATGTCTTATGCATATACTGTGTTCACAGGAATATTGAATACTGAGCCATTTTATAATGTCCATGTCTGTGTTTTTTAACCCTGAAATCACTACCTGAGTGTCCAAATACCCATCTACACTTAATATCCGTACATTTTAATCTCACTGCTCTACTTGCAGACCCCTTACATCAATAAACTGTGGAAGTGCTCCCAGGGTCACATTTATGAGCTGCTTCAGCTGGTTCATGCCCACAGAAAAACATGAACTATGTCCCAGAAGGTTCTGCTGTTCTTCGGTGGTGTGACTTTTGGGCACGTGTGCATCCACATGACTTATGCTCAGAGTCATGTTTTCTACACTGCAGCAGTGTCCTGCCCCAGTGCAGCAGCCAAGAGGGTTTTATCCCTGTGCTGCCAGTTGGTCTTCTTCCATTGCTGTAGCCACCACCACAGGGCAGTAGCCACCATCCAGGCGTTGGTGTAGAGACAAGGTACACTTTTCTCATTCAGAAATCTCTACGGCTAGTTGGATGGCTTTCATTTGTGCAAATTGGCTTGACTCTCCTTCTCCTGCAACTTCAGCAGTTGTTGTGTAGGACTCCACACAGCAGCTTTCCACCTCCAATGGTTTCCTACCACACAGCCACCAGTAAATAGAGCATGGCCTCTTTTATATTCTGACAACACGTTACATGATGGTGCTTCTTGGGCACTTTGAGCCACCTTCCTCCATATGGCCACTGTGCAAGGGGCACCTTCTGGATCATTAGGGATATTACCACTTTTTAGTTTACTGTAGACTACTTCCAGGACTTCTAATTCTCTCAAGTACTGGATACCTTCATCTGCAGTGATCCACTTTCCTGGGGAATGCACAAGATCTTCCTTAAATAGATATCGCGCCCTCACGCTTTACAGAGGCCATCTCCAGAGACTGCACATTTCTTCTTCTTTTCCAATTCCTCTTTCAATTTCCCCATCTCTAGCAAAGGATTTCAGCTATTGCGGCTTCATGACCTTCTAATTGCTGCCAGTCAGTCCTGTTATCCCAGCATCGCCCGGCTGGTGGCTTCAATCTTTCCTCAAAGTTCTGATGAGGTCAAAGAATGGGCAACTTCAGGTTCCTGTTTGATTTGTATCACTCCAAATTTCTTTGTTGAAGGACCAGCTTCTTCATCTTACCTCTCCTCTCCTGACTGTCCTCCTTCTTCTTCTCCTTCTTCCTCCTCCCTTTCTTATCGATGATACTGACCTCTAGCTCGCCTTATCCAATTATTGTTTTCACTACTGGTGCAAGTATTGTAGTTGCTGTGGGTTGAGTCCGTGTCTCAACAGCCACAGTGTCCTCAAACGCAGTTTGGGTTCCTGCCTCAACTCTGAGAGTACTCAACAGTGGCTCAGCAGGCACAGGCCAGGCCCCAGCACAGGGAGTGAAGCTGCTGGTTTTCTCCAGGGTGGGCAAGGTATCCTTCCATCAGTAGACAGGTCAGTTTGCCAGGGTTGGTCACCTGTTGAGGTGTAAAGTCACAGGTAACTGGAGGTAATAGCAGCCTAAGAACCTGCCCAAATCCTTCCACACCCTGCCACCCAGGAACTGGATGCCTAAGGGCACATTTCAGTATCTCCATACTTAAAGTTTGTTTTCTCTTACACCAGGATGACATCAGATTCCACAAATCCCATAGTGTGCCACTAGTATTAGTTAATATTATTAACAGTATTAAGCAGCTTAAATAAGGATGAGCAATGATCATGGGAGCCTGCATTATAAACCCATTCACATCAATCTTGGGCAGGGTGAGGGAGGTGTATTCCCTCATCACCCACAGAAAATAGCTCCCCCCCGCATAACAAGGCTGCCGTGTTAGGGCAGAGCACAGAGCCATTGTTTGTGTTAACATGCTCCCAAACTCAGCAAAACAAAGAGATAAGCACTGCAGCTGACAAACCTCGCGTCCCACATAGGAGCTTGCAACTCGATAACTGCTATTACTATAGCATGCAAAATAGATAGATAGATAGATAGATAGATAGATAGATAGATAGAGAGATAGATAGATGGATGATAGACAGATAGATAGAGATATAGAACTGTCTTTGTCTCACCCCCTGGGCGATAAAAAGTATGGTGGTGCGTTGACCTTGGACAGGCACCACGTGCCCACCAAGCCGCTCTATCACTCCCTTTCCCAGCTGGATGGGGGAGAGAAAACAAGATGGAAAACAACTCAATACGGCAGTTTGCTAAAGCAAAAAAGAAACTCTGTGCATGCATAAGTGAAGAGGAAAAAAATCTTTATTCTCCACTTCCTATCAACAAGCAACGTTTTGCTACTCCCCAGGAAGCGGGGCTTCAACATGCGTAGTGGTTTCCCTGGAAGGCAAACACTGTAAATGTCAAACTCCCCCCTTTCCTCATCCTTTCCTTACCTTTTATATCTGGGCTGACATCATATGGTATGGAATATCCCTTCAGTTAATTTAACTGGCATAGTTGTGTCCTCTCCCAGGATCTTGCCCACTCCCAACCCCTTGATGGGGGGAATGTTGGAGACAAGAGCTGATGCTGTGCCAGAGCTGTTCAGCAGTAGCCAGAACACTGGCATGTTATGAACGCCTTTCTAGGTACCAATGCAGAACACAGCACTGTGGAGTCTGCTGTCGGAAAATGAATTCCACCTCAGCCAGACCTAATACACTGATCTGTTAGTATTCAATGCTCCATAAGTTTTATATCCTCTAAAGAAAAAAAAAGAAAGAAAACAAACAAAGCAAGACCATAAGTTAGAAAAGTGGAAATTAGTTTGAAGGCGTTGAATGAGTTTGCAAATGCTTATTGTATCTTGACCAATCATGCTCTGTTAGCTGTTTAAAATCTAGATCATCTCATAGAGCTAAAGAATGACTTTATCAATTTCATCATATTGCAAAGGAGTCCAAGCAACTTCTGAGTAAATATGCCCTCTAAACAAATGGGGAAAAGCAAGTCATGTTCTTTGAAAACACAGCCCATACAAATTACTGGGTACTACTGGGTAGTACTACAACTACTGGTTGTAGTTTCTCTACAGATTCATTCATTTTCTCCGAAAAGTTTTCCTGGAATGGTTTGGCCATTAAGAAGTCTGTAAGAAAAAAAAAAAATCAACAGTCATCCAAACAATAAAGACTGGGATAAAATCTGCACTGTATGCAACAGAAGGCAAAACTCCAGAGAGCAAAGCTAGCTAGAACAGCTCACATGAAAGGAAACAGTATTAGTTCCAGCAACTAAATCCATGTTATCAGACAAAAATTTTAGGTCTCTTATGTTAGGCACATCAGGAAGGGGGAGATAACGGCTAAGAATGAAAACTGGATTTAGCTGTTAAAGAAAAATATTTTGCTGGAAGGCATTGAAAATGGCAAGGGTATATTATTTTTCCCTTTTCTTCTGTTACTGGTATCAAATTTTTTGGACAACTCAGGAGTCTTAAAAGGTTTGTTTTGTAGGAAGTTATTTGCTAGAGATGTTGGAGCAAAAGGGCACACAGCATACATTTGGTAATGAACAGGAAATTAAACACAAGGAGAAAAGGAGCCGCAGGTATTCAACACCTGCAAGGGTGACTGGCTTTGCAGCTGTTTTGGAACATTACCCCAGTGCACCTAATTTTCAAACTGTGTTAAATCTGGAGCTTATGTGTCTCAGGTGATCTCTTTTGTCTATTCCCATTTTACCCACAGTGCTTCAAGAAATGCTCAGCTTACATGTTAAGGTGAAGTCCTATGTACTTTTTGGCCATTAAAAATCCCAAAGCACTTGTAAAAACAGCTCTGATCTCATATTCTTCTCAGACTCCGCTAGTTTACTACAGCTTGAAGATGACTGGGAGGAAAAAAAAGCAACTGTCTTGTAGTGTGTTACAATAAATGTGATTTGTAACTATGCAAGGTTTTGGTGAAGATCCTTGTACTTCTGGTACAAGGGGTTTTAGGACTTCCTAAAATCCCTGTTTTACGTGTCCATACAGCAGGAATGTTATAGACAAAGCTGTCTAAATAACAAGAAAGCAGAAATGGAGGGCAAAACTGAATTACCTGCAGTACTTCCTAGTGAGCTCTGTCTAACAGTGTGTGAGAAGTTCAACAATTTTGCACTGACACATCTGAAGTTGTCAGTTTTCCATGGAGATGATCTTCCGGCATAATAAGAGGATTATTGTCCCTGATGTGAATCCCAGACATGACTCTAATTAACAATGAGTTTCACATTCTGTGCCACAACACTGTCCTTCAGATCTTCTCTGCTTGACTCGGGAGTGTTGCCTTATGATCTGAAAGAACCACTCAAAGCAGGAAAGCTCTGGGGACCGTGCATTTTCTCGACCAATTCCAGAGTCATGAAACTGTGATATCAAAGTAAAAAGCTGTGTGTACTAGCCATATGTAATTCCTGCCCTTAGTATCTTGGGGATAAGACTGCATTCTCTGCATGTGCTTCCAAAGGAAAAGTCTTATTTGTTTTCTGAACTAGTTCACAACAGTCCATAAACTTTTATGAATAGGTTCTGTTTTCCCAGAAAAATACTTTGTCATGTTAAGATCAAGAATATAAAGGTTTTTTCCAGAATCCTTGAACACCATTTCTTAATGTACAAGCACCAACAAGATGAATTAAAATATGTGAGAGTTTGATTTTTCAGTGCCATAATGCTTCTGATTTTTTGCACCTACGTTTTCTGAATTTACTTATTCTTCAAAAAGAAAAGTCCCACCCTGTGACATCAAAATATATCTTACAGCTGCACAAATGTATAGAAAGCCTGAGACATCTAGTTCCAGCAGCTCAAGCCCCTTCATTTAATAACAGATTAAGTGACAGCTATTTTTCTGTGTATGGTATCGTGCTGGAGAGAAATAGATCAGTTTTGTACAGATAAGAGATGTTGAGACTCAGGAATTTTGGTTCCTTTTTAGCTGCTCTCGTGGTTTTTGCACACTTCTTGCTCTGTTGCCTCCTGTCAGTTTCTGTTGCAATTTTAGCCATACTCCATCCCTTGCATTTTACGAAATCCCTATCATGCACTCCACTTTTAAAACCTCTATTCCAAGTTCTGGTTTATCCAAACTATCTAATTCAAACCCCTGCAGAACTACTTCTCAGTTCCTGTTGCAGATGCCTTACTATCTTTTTCTGTCCCCCGACCAGCCCACTGTTTTCATATATCATTTATGCTCTGTCAGATAGTAGTCTCCTGTTCCACAGTCTTTCTTTCTCCCATAGCTGGTTTCTGTAGTTTTGTGATCTCAGTGTCTTAATGTACTTTTTTCACTTCATTCCAGTTACTTTAACTTCTTTTAAAAACTATAGAAACTGGGTTTCTATCCAAAATTTTCTCTGAATACCAAGGTGTATATTTGACAGACACATCTGCTCTTTCCTCACCGTCCTCTCCTTTCCATTCTCTTTTGGCTCAGTGAGCACCAAACCACCCAACAAGATCCCCATCTACCTACCTTCCAGCAATGCTGGATATGCTGGATATGATAAAGCGCAATGAACGCCTACTTCCTGCTCCCACTTCCCCCCAGTTTTTGATTCTTTGTCTGTTCTCTGTTTTCTGACTCCTAAACTTTGTCTTCATGACCTCAAGAAAATCACATCCTCTGCTCTACCGCCCTTTTCCTGTAAGCTTTTCCCCTATGATCCCATGTACTGCTCTCCCATTCTCTAGGTTTGAATGACTTGTCTTCCTTCTCAGTGGCTGGTTGGTTTTAAGGGACTGGACAAAAATGTGACTTCTCTTCAAACAGAACACAGAAAAAACTTTCTCTTTTGTGTATAAATTGTCTTTCAACAGGAGCTGTTTTCTAGGAGTCACAGCAGAATTGCAGTCTCTGCTTTACCTTTACCATGAAACAAGATGTGAATAACAAATTATTATGCTAGTTCTCTTCATGGTAGTTTAAATTAATACATTTCATTTTACACTTGGAATGGATTAGATGCACACAGTTATCACACCTCAGCTGGCAAGTGGTTCAGTTGTATCAATTCAGAGTCTGTGGTACCTTGATTCAGTGATCAGCTTGGAGCTACTACAAGGAGAAATACAAAAAAGGTGTGAATCTGTCTTAACCTTAATCTTAAATCTATATACCTAAGGCTGAAGCGATCACACATGATCAGTGGGGAAGGTAAATGTAGTCACTCATTAGCCCTCTGTGATGCTGCAGCAGGTTCACTGGAAACAGATGGAGTCGTGTGTTAAAAATCCTTCTTTGCAATTTTGGGACACATGTAGACTGACATTTTGATCTGTGTGGGTTTTCTCAAGACTGGCAGGAACACGGAGCAAAGGTAAGTACTTTCTGGCACAAGTCAGAAAGACTGTGTTAGAGAAAGATCAGACCTTCCCAAATAAAAGACTGGTAGGATTCATTTGACACACATAAATTTTCCAAGATAAACTCCTGGATGCACTTGAAGCATGAAATAGTATTTCCTAAGTCCAGCAAGTCAAAAGCAACTGAATACAAAGTCTAAAACTGAGAGAGGCCAGGAACCTTTATTTACAGTCAGTAATTCATCAACTTACTGAAGCTTGTGAAAAACAGCAAGTGATCTTCAGTTGGTGTATGCAGTCATATTATGCTATAAAATGTCAGTCAGGAGACTGAATGGAAATAGATGTGTAGACTCAAGAAGTTTATGGACTATGGCTCTCAGTGAATGGCCTGTTTGTGAAAGAAGGGGATGCTGAAAATCAGGAAGTATGCATTCAGATCCAAAGCAAAGAACAACCTGGCAAGTAAAGCTTTTAAATTAATTAAGAATAGCTAAGTAGCCAAACTGAGGGGAAAGGAACAATATGGTCATAAGAGTTCATAACAGTTTCTGGTTTATTTCACAGCACTTGTACCACCTCGTGATGTGATTTTACAAAGCCCATTCTCATCCCAGAGTCACACACTGTAGTTTTACCTCAAATAATAGTCTTCCTGATTTTTCATCAAGAACTCTTCTTCCAAATTTCTCTAGCAATGGATTTCTCAAGGATTCTAGAAAGCAATTGTGAGATTAAAGCAGCAGAGCTTGAATGGCTGCAGCCATTATCATACCACCTCAATCGGTGAACCTCTCAGAGCTTGACAGATTATTATGAGGGCTCAGGACTTAAAACTGTGACTCAGAAAAACCTATGTGCTACAGGGAAGGGTGTTGGTAATCTGCACTTTGGTACACCAAGATGATCCTGAAGTTATCTCACTAGTACAGAATAATAAACAAACTTCCCAATATTTTATTTAAGGTTTTTCATCCCTTTCCACAAGGATAACTACCATTGCAACCTAGTCAGATTTCAAGTCCTTTCATTCTGAATTTATCCTTTAAATCTGTTTGTAACCACTGACTATACTTTCTTGTCCTAAAATACTCAAGTTTATTTTTATGTTTTAAAAGTTACTGCATACAGAGTTTCTTATATATTTTGCACGTTGGTTGGTTGGTTGGTTGGTTTTTGTTTTCAGGCTTGTTAATAAAATTTAAACAGCAGGGGTTTTGAGAGTTTTACACTTTTTGGGATCTCTGTGTTTGGAAGTTTCGGTCATATTCTTACTGTAGATGCAAACAGATCTCAGATATTTCTACTTTTGCTGTGTCCTAATTCTGGGCTTCTCAGTACAAGGAAGATATGGACATACTGGAGGGAGTCCAGCAAAGGGCCATGAAGAGGATGAAAGAACTGAAGTATTCTTTCTATGAGGAAAGGCTGAGAGAGTTGGAAATGTTCAGTCCAGGGAAGAGGAGGCTCAAGAGGGTCTTAACAGGTATAAATGCACTTAGTGCATGTAGGAGCACCCGAAGGGAGGGTGCAAAAAGGATGGAGACATCTTCTTCCCAGTGGTGTCCAGGGGCAGGACAAGAGGCAGTGGGCACAAACTGAAACACAGGTTTCCTCTGAATATCAGGACGGAAACACTTCTTCCTGTGAGGTTGACCAAGCACTGGCACAGATTGCCCAGGGAGGTGGTGGAGTGTCTCTCTGTGAAGGTATTAAAAAAAACCAAAAAACATCTGGAGTTGGTCCTGGGCAAGTGGCTCCAGGTGTCCCTGCTTACACGGAGGGTTTGGACCAGATGACTGCTAGAGATCCCTGGCAACCTCCACCCTTCTATGATTCTGTGACATCCATCTCTAATAAACTGGAATAGAATCTGTGGAAAATAAAGGCAGGGAATCATCTATGATGGCTAAAAACTGCTGCCAGCATTCATTGAAACAGTAAGTATACAAACCTATAACAACAGATTATTTTAGAAAATAAATCTGAAAATAGTGTGAAGGAAACAGCACAGAAATTCAGCTCAGATAGGAGGAGAGAGGAACCAATTTTAGAAGTAAATGATGGCACCTGATGTTGCTCAGGTCGGACTATCAGCATGCAAATGGGAGCAAGGAGATGCTTATCCAGCAACTTTTGCCTGGTGCCCTCATGAAATTCATAAAACCTTTGAAAAGGTGACTTCATACTTATACTGACCTCTGCAGATTCTGCATTCCTTGATACATCAGAGGCTTGGGGAGCAGAAAGAAAAGACGAAAATGCAGCAGCTCTGCAGCATCAGAGCTGTTCGAGTAATCTCCTTTTTTATAAGCGTTTCACCAAATCAGCTTCAAAGTAGCACAATGAAACCTCCAATTCTTGACTTCACTGTTTCCTCTTGCAGATCCAGCTGACAATCCAAGTGAGTCCCAACTGATGATCTAAGCAAGCAATAAATCTTTTACTGTGTGCTGCAGTTTTCTCTAGAGTCAGCATGATTACTTTATTTGCTTTTCCTTTGATTGTCTCAGCATCAGCATTTTACTTCAACTTTTTAAATGGATGAAAATATAAGATATTTGTCCATATTTTGGTTCCAAAAGACATAGATGAGAACTAATATTTACGTATTTACACAATGCAAAAGAAAACAATCAAGGATTATTCCTATTGAATATATGCCTATAGGCCAGGTCTCCTTTATAATATTTATGGTATTTAATGCCTTAGCACTTTATCAGAAGACAAAACATTCCAGGCCAGGCATGGGAACAGTAGCTCAGGAGTATCTCTGTCTTACCCTTTGGGGTTTAGGTCAGATGCACGCAAATGCAAAATAAAGTTTAGGCTTCTACTGAGGCTGACTATCTGATAGAGTCATAACATCTGCTTCCCCCCCTCAGCTATCTCAAGGGCTGAGGTATCCACTCAGATTTACTTGCTCCATCTTTCTATTCTCACTCTGCCCATCAGAAGGGATACTCATAGACATCCAGACACCCATCCCAGCTTGCTCTTTCCCCACCAAAGACCCACAAAGCAGAGCCCTACTGTCTTTTCACCGAGCGTGAGATGTGCCCTCTGGTGCTTGGGTGCCTTGGGGATTGCAGGTGGTGGGTTCTTCCTGCCATGGGCTGGATGAAAGGGGGAAGAACAGACAGGCCAGAGGGCAAATGGGCAGCAGGGCAAAGGGCAAATGTACACCTTTCAAAACCAGGGTGAAATGGTGTTCAGGGCTTATGAAATGTGGTGCTGGTAGAGGAAGTGCTCTACTGCTTTCTCATCACAGCAGTATTGACTGCTAAGCCGGGAGTGGTGGTGTTAAGTCCAACATGCCTTCTACTGCTGCCTACAGTCCAAAAACTGAGACTTAATTAAACTGCAGGACAATGTTTTCCCTCTGCCTGGTTGTCTTGCAGTTCTGCCTGGTCAATGAAGCAGGAAAAAAGATGCTGAGACTGAAAAAAACCAATGCATTTTCCAAATGACAACAGCTTTTGATAAGATACTCAGCTGGTAATGAGAAATGCAGAGCAGACAGTAGAGCTGACTGGAGGGTCAGATAAGTAAATGAATAAAACTTTTAAAGGCAGAGGGAGAAGAAATCACAGGAAGTTGTAGATGGGAAGAACTGTCAGTTTGAAAGGGCTGATAACTGAACTGCAGCACATTTTAATTCCTATATTACCTCGTATGTTTTACTAAAATTCTTATGTAAAATTTATAAAACTTATGAAATTTTAACAGCTTCCCTCACTTGACTCTAACCCATCATTAGTCTGGCTGTCTGCAGCCACTACTTTCCTGTCAATTAATTTGGCATAATGGTTGATTTTCTCCAAAGGAGAAAAGTATAATTTATTTGCGTTGATACAACTCATTCCAGACGAGGTAAGCTAATATCACTGAACCATCAACCTCCTGATTAAAACCACAGAAGTAAGAAGCCATGTACGAAGGACTGTGAACCCAGTCAAGCAGTATGCCAAAGGCCCAGACTGGTTCTTTTTCTTGTGGGAGATCAAGCGTTACACTAAAGGCATGAAAATGATAGGCATGGAACACTGACAAGAAGCTTTCATACCCCATCCCAAGGCATAGCAATTCCTTTGTCCTTCTCTTAAGCATCACTACCTGATGGGCGGTAAAGGCAACACTCATTGTGGGAAGGCTGAAGTACAGCTCACAGGATAGCAGTCTGAGAAGCTGCAGTGCTGAACTCCTTTGGAAGAGGGTAAAGAGACAAAAACTTACTTGGGTTTCTGTCAAAATAATATCAGAATTCTCCCTTCTTTGAGCCAAAATATTTTAACTAATGCAAAACTATCCTTCCTAAAACAGTAGATACATTACCGCAGTGGGATCTTCAAAAGCACTCAGCCTGGACTATTACAAAACCTTTACATCACTATTAAGTGCACTTGAAAATCTCTACAAAATCATGCAGAAATATACCTTTTTGTGTGAGATGCTGAAAGAAAAATCATAGTAAAATTGTCATAAATATTGTGGTATGTCAATAAACTTGGGGGTGTAATTTTTTTAGGTGTATCAAGTGTGATGTGGTATAAAGGCAACTCTGCCACTTCTATAGCCACACCCACACAGGCATCTCTAGTTTTTGATACCTTGGAACAAAGCAAAGCAATAAGACCTTTCTACCTATGCTCCCCCTGTTTGTTGTGTGTTATTATATGACAGTAAAGACACTTAGAGCAAGTTAGATCAACCACACTGGCTGCTCATTTTTGGTTGCATTTTAATGTGCAAACTTAGGATCACACTTGAGGTGTTTTTTTGGCATCAGTTCTGCAAGCACAGCTGAGCAGTGACCCAGTTGTGACACTGGTTAGATCACACAGCAGCTGAAACCAAACTGCATTTTTACAAACTGTCCCATCTCATTTGAAAAGGAAATTGCATTTGGGAGAACTACAAGATAATGCTGACTCAAAGCAGGAAGGGAGGTCAGGATAGGAGATAACTACGTAACCTGGAACAGCAGCAGGAGCCCTTCTGTGACTGTGTCTGCCTGGGCCCTTTGGAGAAATATCATGTTAAGATTTAATGGAAATAGTTAGATAGTAGTGAACGGCAGTGTTGGTTCCTTTTCACACTTCAGATAGAACTGGGTTTTGTCCATTGAGAGGTTTTTATTGTTTGTTTGTTTGCTTTTGTTATTGTTTACCCTCCATTTCTAGTATTCCCCCTAAAAAAAAACCCTAAACAAAACCAACGTATTTGAGATTACTGTGTATTGGCATGGGTAGGGTTCTTCTGGGATCTACCTGGTACCCATGAGATTACCAAAGGAATATGATCTGACAGCAGACCAGTCCAAGTTTCCTCTGGTTTGATCTCTAACGCCTCAGCAGTGTTCTGAAGATATTCAGCAAAGATACAGAAAGTTTCTGCTGCCATTGAGGGAGATGGCCTAATTAATTATTTAAAATTTATAAACAAAAAAAACCACCCTGAAACCTACTAGAACAGCACCTAGGAACATCCTTTACATTTTTTGGTTAATGACAGGCAAATTTTACAACAAAACTTCAAACGTTATTTTACTGTTACTAGTGTGAGATTTTTCTAATAACTCTTAGTATGAATATATCAGGTGATATTTTTATGTGAGAATAGGTAAGTTTGATTGCATTTACTTCCTTCAAGTAGAATATCATAATATTAAACCTAGGGTATTAAAACTGGGAGTTCTGCACAACAGAAGTCCTATCTTCATTATACTAAGAAATGTATTTCTTAGAATATTTCATATTAAAAGTGTTTATTCAATAGCAAATAATATGATTTTTAAACATTTAATATTTCACATATATAATAGTATGGATGCATACAGCACAATAACTGCTGGGTTGTACAGTAAAAGTGTAAAGGGCACTTCAAAAATATTGTGATTATATTTGCACAGGACAACATGAATGATATGGAAAACCTGTCTGCCACTGTTGAGCAAGTAGTACATTAAACTTTATTTCATGTTACCATGCTGCACAGAGGAGAAAAAAGATTCTTTAGCATTTCTGCTCCTGTAAAACTGTGTGAGACAACATTTTCAAGCCAATAAAAAACCACAAGAAACAGAGTCCAGGGTAATCTTTAAGTCAAAAGAAGGTATGGAAAAGTACCTAAATTAATATAATACTGATTCAAGTGCTTTAGCCCTGAGAAAGGTGGAAATTTAACAATCTTATTTAGTCGTAAATAACTCAGATGACTGTATCATGTAGCACAGGAAAATAAAATGTTTTGTTACATTTATTTACACCTGTTTGAGCTTAATGACTTCTTTAGGCATGCATGGGTTACAGGGGCAAGCAGAACTCTGTCATTGCTGAGAAACTTGCCGAAGCAGACGAATGCCTGGCAGACTGTGCTGACAAATTCTTGCAGCTGATGAATCTCTGTGCCCTTGTGATGCAGCAGCTCACACAGAACATCTGACCCTTCCAGGAACACTTTCTTCCATGGGTGGCTGGGACTCTGAGAGCAGGGACCCATGTACTCTTGTACCTTTTTTTTTCAATAAAAGAACTGCTCAGGAATTGAAAAGCCTTATGCTGGAGTATTTGATTCAATATTTTTAGACTGGGGACTCTTTTCAAAAATTCTTGATTGCACCTTTAACAAAATCATGGAAATCACTCCTCAGTGTTAACTGAGTGGAATGGAAGATACTTTCAGTAATCAGCAGAAGAGTTTAGCACTTACCTTTGAGAAGAGCAATAAAGTTCTGACTTAGAGTTTCTCATATTTATGCTTGTAAATATGGTGATAAGATTTGTTGGAGTTTTACACAATGATAACTCAGTGAATGGACTTAGAATTGCAGGAAGGAAATTTTAGTAGCAGAATGGGATTTTGGAGGACACATAGCTTGTATCCTTCAGCACACTGCATTCTCTAACTTTTTGATCTCTTTCAAGCTTGACTTTAAGTCTGAATTTCTTATTTCTCAGTGTAGGAGCAGTTTTTCTGGTTTTGTGCATTTCAATAATGCCAATTTTAAAAAGACCTGACACCCATTGTTATATTTTAAAATATTTGGAACTGCACCTTATGATAAGTATGATTGATATGATGATACCGTTTCCTATTTAGCAAAGTTTAGCATTACAGAGACTATAAGGATTATCATTCCGCCTTTCTAGAAATTTCCTTTACTGCAGTCTCTGTTACACTACCCAGTTTGCCTTTTTTAGTACCAAGTGACAGCACTCAAGTCATTCCTCTGGTGTGCAGCATAATGTACATCACTGACAAAAAGATTTTGCTACAAAACACAAATTTTCCCTTCTGAGTTTTGCCTTTTCGCTTCTCTGTATTGAAAAAATCCTACCCTCTCCTTTTCGCTGTTGAAGCTCCTCAGTTTTCTGTAGGCCATAATCCTGTCTCCCTTTTTTCATCTCTTATGCAAGCTAAGTGTATGTTAGTTCTCTTAATCTTTCCTTATAACTTGGATTTCCTAAATCTAAGACAGTTTTTCTTGCTTTTCTGTAAGCTTCCTCTAATTTTTTGATATTTATCTATTGACACGATGCCCAGGACAGAATTCTATTGTAGAGATGTCATATTCTCAACATCCAGTTACATGCAGAGATCTAATAATCTGGCTGTGGGCAGTTCCTGCAGGGTTTCGGCTGGCTCTCGGTCTACAGCCGAGGCTGAGAGCTAGCTAAGAGATAAGAAAAGAATAAACAACCTTGGAACGAATCCTGCAGGCTTCTCTCATCTTTTCGGGCTCTGGGATGGGACTTTAGAAGAGCTAAACCACCACAATTAGCAAGTGTGAGGAGTATCAACTCCCACAAAGCCACATGATTATTCTACTAATGAAAATTTCTTTGGGCTTTCAGGTAGTCTCATCACACCTAGCATCTCATTTGTATTCTTCCAGTCCCTCACCCCTTTTGCCATTCCTGCTTTAATGTTTCTTTCATCTATTTAATCATATATGCATTGGAATTACAAAAAAATCTTAACTGATCACGATACCCAATTGAATTCACTTAGCTTTCATTTATGTTCCTAACGTTTTTAGGCTACTGCTTATTATTTCTGATATGATGGGCAGTGTTTAAATATCCCAAGTTGTCCTGGACTCCAAATTTCATTTACCTACAGTTTAATATTTAAATAAAACCTAAAGTGAACACAGTTTAAGCAATTTAGGGTCATATACACAAATAGTGATCTATCACATTACAGAAAATTGTTATTTCATCCCTTACCTTTCTTTGCAATTTTTTTCTTTTAAAAAGCCAGTGTTCTAAGTCACTAGGTACTAGAGTAAGCAATGTGCTTTACATCAACAAAGTGTGAGTTGAGACAAGCGGAGGTATTTTTATAAAGCTCGTCTATCACCAGGTTATTTCTCCCTCTCAAACTAAAAAAAATCAATAGGAATTTTTGAGGGAAAGTTTATTGAGCACAAACTCACAGTGATCAGAAGCCATTAACCTTCAAATGCCTAATTTTGGTTGTGCTGATCTTATATTGCCACTGCCTTTTTTATCTTGAGGATACTCCTTGCAATGAGATCCCAAGTAATTAATTTAAAAAGAAACAGAGAAATCACTTAAGCCCATATATTCTGAAGTCAGTCTCTTAGATACCTCTGAGGATCTTGGCCAATAGAGCTGATATTTTGTATGATCTTATGATCTTCACTTAGAGGAGAAAAATTACGAGGACATTTATCCTTTGAACATCAGCTTTAACTTTACCTTATTGTTCCCCTTTCTTCCCATGATCTTTCTCCTTCAAAGCAGAAAAAGTCTGGTTTTATGTAAATTCTTTTATCCCTTAATTGTTTAAGGTTCATAGTCCAGAGTAGCTAATTTGCAAATATTACATTTAATACATATTATTCATTTTCCCCTTATCAACAGAACTATTTCAGTAGCAATCCTCTCAAAGCAGTCAGTCTGAAACCTCTCAAGCAAGTAATATTAAACCAAATTCAAACACCTTTTCACCTTTTTGGCATTTGGCCTTAATCCTCCCAGCGTAGCTTTAAAGCAGTCTTCTCTTCCTCTAAAGCACACACACTTTTATATGTCTTACCTTGCTCATTTCCTGTCTTAAATTACACTATCATAATATCAAGAGCAAGGTTTAAGAAGGACATATTCCATTTCAGATATTCAGAGTTTAGCCAAGCTACCAAGGGCTCTGTCTTTTGATCTTTCAGGTCCAGTATCAGAAAGAAAACTTCTGCAAACAAATATTTTTTTCTCCAGATTTTTAAGTGCCCTCATGTCTCTCACCAGCAGTGAGATGGCAGAACTACACAAGACTGTTCCTGCTTGCATTCTTTCTTTTTAGGAGGTATGGGTGTTTATGGGCAAGGTGTGAGTCTGCCCAGGTTTTTAGACTCTGAGACCTTTCAGCCTAAAATTGTCAAAGTAGCTTGTCTGAGACACAGATGGATGTAGCTGTCAGCAATTAACCAAGAAGAAATACACTGGGGTTGCTTCTGGACTAGTAATGCACAAGAGAGCACTTAGAGCTTGATGTGACTCAGCTTTCACCATATCAACTTTGTACAACTGAAATTTTTCTGGTACCTCAATACTCTACAAGTTTTACTTTCTCTGTGTCCATGACATCATCTTCAGAAGAAGATTTGAGAGTGCTGGAAACAGTTGGTGAAATCCCCACTAAGGGCCAATGCACTGGCACACAGATGCATACTCTGTGTTCTGTACACACATCAAAAAAAAANAGATAGTAGTTATGGTGTAAGTTGTTGCATGCTCTAATATGATTCCTCTGTTGCATTATGTCACTGCTGCTGTCAATATCAGGACAGAACAACAAAGACTGACAAGGTTTATAAACTCTGGTGAGGATGAACCCCCACTGTTGCTAAGACAGCATTTCCTGTGATAGACAGGAGAAGTCTTCCCCTCCACATTTTTAAGACCAAAAAATACATCCTGAGTCCTAAGCTTCACAGCCTCCTGAGCATCCTGCCACCTCCCACCCCTTCTGAGCATGTTGTCACGCAGGTTTCTCCAGCAGCACAGCACAGCTGTCCAGTTCTTTTATTCATGGTGTAACAGTCTGAAGCAACTGCAGTTGTCTGCTCGATGGCTCAGAGCTCCTGTTATCCTCACAAGGATGACCTGCTGTCACTCATGTGTTCAATAGCACTCCATCAAGCACTCTGCAGTCTCCTGTGCCGCAGCAAGAGTCAACTCAGTCTTCCTCCTTGTCCTCCTCTCTTTGCAAGGAGATGAGCCCTCTCCCATGGGAGTGTTCTGTGAGAGCCCATGAAGGACACTCAGCCTCACTGTCCAGCCAGGGTGAATGCCCATGATTCTTGAAGCTCCTAAGAAACCAATGTGGACTCTGTGTAAATCTTACAGGCTTGAATTTTATAATTTTATAAATCAAATATTTCCATTCTGTCTCTTCTATCCTACATGATGTCCAAATGCAGCTAAAAAGCAGTTTTCTTGTGAAAACTCAGACAATGTTAGCAAAGATATATATTTCCACACTCTCCCTGCCTTCAATACTAATATAATCTGGAATACAGTCCTCTGCTGGGAAGAATATTCAGGGAGACATATAAGTCAAAATTTCTTCCCTGGCAGTGAATATGAACTATATCAATGTCTGGTACTGAGAGCTGCCAGGCAGGCCTGTTCAGAGGCTTCTGAATAATAACAATGCTTTGTCCTATGTCAGTAAGTTCTCCCCAACTTTTCAAGGAGGGAAATGCCTCTTAGGATTAGTGCACTTCTCCATGGTCTGTCTTGCAAGCACTCTGAGAAGTCAAATAAACCGACCTCAGTTGCTTCAAACTGCTAGACCATGACTGGAAGATTTAGACAGCTGTCCTAATACCACTATTTCAACAGCCTTCCTCTGTGTATCCCAATCTAACAAGAAATGTCAGGCTTTATGTCCCAGAAATCTGGGGTTATCTCCGGAAAGTTACTGATCTTTTTGGCTGGAGACCTTTTTCCTATTTCTTCTCTTCTTCAAAGCATTTTTTTGCACATTAAGGACAGAGCTCAAGCTCTATGCCATTGGCCTTAGAAAAAGATTAGCTGTTGCTGTCCTGTTTACAAAAAATCTCACACTAAGCATCAGAGTGTGTGAAAGAGTGCTTTTTGCCTATAAAAGGAAACTACATTTCCTTAGGACCTTTGCCAAAAGTGACCTCCCCTTGGAGTGTCCCAAAAAATTTCCATTTCAAGATAAATGGGGTCCCATTCACTATTTTCTTAAGCTTTATGGACTTACTGAAGTATCTGGGAGCAATTCTGTGTCCAGAAGATCTGCCTGTAGGAGAATTTTCTTCTAGGTATGTTTTCTTGGGTACTATACATGGAGAACCAATGAAAGGAGGAAAAATGGATGCTTGTTTCCAGCTTTTCCTGTAAATTTTTATGTTTTAGGCAATACAACTCCAATAATTCCTCCTATACTCCCTTCTGTAGTCTAATTGAATATGGAGGTTCTTAAAATGAGAGGAGCTGAAACAACAGTCTCTTACATGCCTAATTTAAGCTTATGTGCAGCACATGGAGAGAGAAGGAAGGGATGTCTTTAAAGATAATGCCAAAATTAAAATAAGTAAATAAAAATACTAACAATTCTAACGGTAACGACATAATAGTTTTCACACTGTGAGCACAGGGAAGGTGAAAGCAACGAATTTGGAGGAACTGCTACAGTTCTGTTTTTATCAAACTATTCAATTCCCATTTCCCCAGAAGCCATGAGGAATTCTGCCGTAAGTATCAGTAGGAGCAGTGCCAGTCTTGCAGTGCTTACTGTGGACCTTGATCTCGTTCATGCTTATGTTTAGGAATGGGCATACTGGGCCTGTGCATGAAGTTAATCACCTGTGTGAATGCTTCCAGACGGACTATCAGACTCTGATCCTACAAATATTCATGCTTGAACTTCACTTCAAACACAGCAGTGGTCATACTTAATATGTTTTCTCTAGTTCCAGGGCCCCCCGGTGAAGGAAGCCATCACCTACACCATGCTTTGATTTAAGGCCTGTACTTTCTTCCCTGGCTCATACTGTGATGTGCAGGGTACTCAGGCAAAGTTAATCTTCCTAAGGGAAAGTAAAAGCCAAGTTACTTTCTCATGCTTTAAGCTCATTTATTTGTGTGTTGCTGCATATTTAATTTTGGAACAAATTATAATTTATTAAACATGCAAAGCCTGACAGAGTAATTTTGCTGCTCCTGAAAGAGTATCTTAGGGTAACGATATTTCTAATAAATGACTTACATATTTTTCATAATTTTAATGTTGAGCAAATTTTGAAAAAGGGATTGAAATTACAAATACAGGTAGACAATAATATCGTATTCAAGAAAATGTGCCTGCTCAACTGTGTAAAAGGATACACGCTGCCTTTAGCAAACCATTTCTGAGGCTTTTCAATTAAAGCTGTAAACTGTTAATGATGGCTGCCAATTGATGAAGTAACCTATTTCATCTACAGATAGGAATTTTTTTGTGATTTTGATTGAGCAAAATTTCTCCAAACAAGCACATCACCTTATTTGTGGCTTTTTTACTATTCAAGTCTCCACAGGTATTGGCATTCTTAGCACCAAGCAGAAATATTTTGTTTGGGAATATGACATATACCCCTTTCTACCATTGCTTCGTTCTACAGAAGTAAAAAAACACAGTGTTTATCATTCCATTCCCTATATATTAAATACATAAATAACTCTAATTGGAGGCAGAAATAACAGCTTTTATTCTTATTCTCAGTGGTTTACATGAAATGAGGTGTCATAGGAGTGGTTCTTTAGGCTTTATGATCTTCTAAATGTACTTGTTGAGTGTCATTTTGTTCTTATTGCCTACTGCTCACGAATGGCTTTCTGAATTTCATCCTGTCTAGTTTTTGAGAAACACTATCAAGGTATGAAGAGACTAACAATGAAAATGAAATTAGTAGCTGGCGGCAATCGCATCAAAAAAGTATTATTCTGTTGTGACTACAAA
This sequence comes from Platysteira castanea, assembly GCA_013397175.1. Taxonomy (NCBI): domain Eukaryota; kingdom Metazoa; phylum Chordata; class Aves; order Passeriformes; genus Platysteira; species Platysteira castanea. The sequence goes on from VYXC01001534.1 coordinate 97,005, forward strand.
CAGTAGCATCAAATGTGAAAATAGACTTTCAAATTAATTAGCATTTAAGGGAAATAGGTTTGGGATAGTTATATTGCTTTTAAGCAGATATGTTTACAAGTACATCTCTGCTTCCTATTCCTCACTAGAGAAAAATAAGAAATAAGTAGACATTTCTAGTTTTAAATCTGTTCTATTTTCATACTTCTTGACGAATAAAGGATCAGGAAAACAAAAGAAAACAAAACAAAGAAAAAAACCAGAACAAGGCAATGGTATTTTCCTGTTCCTCACAGGTCCAGTGAAAGGCACCTATTCTTCACAAAGGCAAAGTGCTCTTTCTTGACCCTATATATGTGTGGGAATAAACATACTCTTCTCCATCTCCCTTGCTGTTACCCTGCCAAAATCCTTTAGGACACCTCTTTGTGGGCAAGTGAGGCTATGTCCAGCCCACTACAGCTACCAATGAATGTAAAGAGTCTGGATCTGTCACACTCTTCACCACCATCCATACATCACATACCCTATTTCACATGCCATTTCTCTTTTTCCCTCTAAGCCTATGTACTGCTTTCCACAGTGGCTGGTATAAGTAATCATGGTCACAGAAGAAGTGCATCAACTTCTTGCAACTTCAAGGTTTTCAAATAATCGGAACACCAGAAGTACTAAATCTTTTATTATGTCCCATTTCCCCTTGAGCATTCCAACTCGGCAAAAAAAGAAATAAACAAATCATTCTTTATTGTCTTCTTCCTGCAAGTTCCTGCAAAACTTGAGGGGGCTACACTGCTGCTATGATAAATGAGTAATCTTTGCACATTTGCATCTACTTTCTTTAATATTTTTCACATACAGATACTTCATCGATTGGAAGAATGATGTGGACAGCTACTTTACAATAGATGCTACTGAAGGAACCATTGCTACTAATCAATTACTGGACAGAGAAAGCACAGCACAATACAATTTCTCTATAATTGCAAGTAAAGTTAGTAAGTATGACACAAACTGAATTAATATGCTAATGTGGTATTTTTCTCAGAATGTAATGTTCAGGTATAAATATAATGTGAAGACTGCTTGAATTGCCAAGAGTTTATTTAAGAAGGTTCAATAAATATCATTTTCCCAGACTTACTGTGAGGATAAGTGTGATGTTCAATCATCCCTGTACAGTAAGGTTTTGCTAGCAGACGTCATGTAAAAACAGTTCCCTCAGAAGCTGAAAACCATTTTGTCAGCATGGAGAGCATGAGGAGCTGTATGGATGCCTTCCAGTTCTGATTTCTGATTTTCTAATTCACTTCATAAGAAATTAGGTTTGTCAAATAACAGGTTTGTCAATGTGCTTTTTGAAGGCAGAAAAATTTAAAGTCATTTGATACTCAGATAAAAAGTGCACTAAAATTAAGTCAGGATTTAATGCCTTAAACAAACGAATGTGTGCTGCGTCTTTGCTTTTGTCTTTGCATCTTTTGCTGCCAAAATTTTATGCCTAACACCTTCTTTACTTTTCCTATGTCATTTGCAGTGGAATAATTTAATTTCTTGTCTTTATGTCTTCTGCATAGCCTCTTTTTTATAAGTCCTTTCTTCCACTATATTATGTACCTGCAACTTGCTTCATTTCCCTCTGTCTCTGTGGCATTTTGCATTCATGGTCTTGTCAAACTGTAACTCTCATAGGTGTATCTCACCCTTTGAATACAAGTCGAAGGCTGTAGAAGAGAATCCTACTGTATTTCTTATTCATTCTGTGTTGTTTATATGTCAGAAAATGCAAGTTTCTGTAGCAAAGAACATGTTTTCCTCAATGTATTTCTTGGCTGAGCCTTCATAAGTTAATACATGCTACTAACAGGAAGAGGGAGATTTGGGAAGCAGAGAAGGTATATATTATTTCAGATGAAAAAATAAATTCTCAGTTGTAGTTATCTGAAAAAGAATGACAGGCCAGCTCCTTGGAACCTGAAAATATAAAGAGAACACTATTCAAATGAACACAGTCCATAGATTGGAAAAGACGTACACTAACAGAGAAGTCTAAACTGTCAGAAGTGATTGAGTTCATGGTGATACATATGCAGCTGTCTATTCAGAGAAAATCCATCAGAACTGTAATTTTTTTCCAGAGAAACTAAAAGGCAGGTAGATGCAGAAAGAAGGTCTCATCATGGTCTATGTTTCAGTAAAACTTAAATATTTAGGCTTAGTGGTGGACAAAGGATATTTGAGATTTGTGAATTCTTTTCCCACAGTAAGGAAGCAGTTTTAGTAAACTTGATTTAAATCTGTTTACTGTTCCCAAGCATAATTAAAGGTGTCTAAAAACCTGAAGTTTATTTGTCTGTGCAGATATACATAAAAAAGTATCATATTTTAGAGTGCTGTAGCAAGTAGTATATATTATGAAATCCCCATTTTTATCAATTGCCATGTTAAGAATCTGCACCTAAAATATATTTGTGCTTCATTGCAGCATAACCCAAAATATCTATACATTGACCATTATCTATAGCATTAACAACAATTGCCATATCTTTATTATACCAATAACTGGCAAAATTTGGGAGGATTTGAGGTGTAGTAACTGTCAAAACATTATGTGCAGTTGTCTTACTAAGAGCATAGAAATAAAGGCTGAGGATTGAGGGATGACACACTACACAAAAGCAAAAAATAATGATTAGAGAGGGGAAAAAAACAGTTGAAGAAAAAGACTGAGGGGAAATTGCTATATTTGAAGAATTATTGATATAAAAAATTGCTCTCCAGTGCTAACATAGAAACTGAAGCTGTCATTCCTTATCATGGAAAAAACACACTGAGCAGTGCCTTGACATATACATGGCTATGTAAGGAAGGAGGCCCAGTATTGAAATTAGCTGCATAAACTTTTTTAGGAAAGGACAGACAATATAGTTATTGAAATATTTTCACTTCCTGGTGACTTCATCTCTCTATAAGATATATATATATATATATATATCCTTATAAAATAAGAATAAATAAATAGACTCATAACTAGTAGCAGTCAGATTGTGTTATTTAAAAATTTTATTCCTAAAATTTTGTTTTCTCATTGTGAGAGAATAACAATAACCCCTTCCACACTTTTTAGGCATATTCTAATGGCCATTCTGTAACCTACCTTTTCTTGAATTATCCCTAAATTGAGATATTTTTTGAGCAGAAGGTGGATGATTGTTCTGCAGACATGCTGATGATGAGACAGATATGAAGGCAGCTGAATGCAGAACGTCCCTAACCCATTCATAGAAATAAAGTTTGGGTTTTATATAGAACAAAATGCATGAACAGGTGGGGGATGTTTCAGACTGTTTTCCCCCATTTCACTTCCCAATTAGTCTGTTCTTCTTTTCATTACCTGACTATATTTCACTGTAGTTTGTTGTTTTGCTTTTTAATTCTTAGAATAAATCAATACCCTAGTAGCTTGCATGGTTGCTGTTTCTGAACATTTTTGATGCCACAGAACCTATCCAAACTAATAAATTAAGCATGGCTCACATTCATTTCAAGAGTAGTCCCTTGCCCTTACTAATTCCCAGCACATACATGTGAGTTGTCCACAAGACCACCAGTTGCCCCAGGCCAAAACTGTGCCAAGAGCATAATGGCATAAAATAAGAGGATAATGGCACAATGGCATAAAAAAACCACAGTCCAGTGTTCAACAGGTTCCTCTATAAGCTGCCTAATTACCTAGTATAGAAGTGGGTTTTCCATCTTACAAAAGACAAGATAGATAAAATGCATACGATCTCATTTCTGCTTTCCTGTCCTCAAAGCATATATTAAGGGTAAAAATAAAGTAATAATCCTTCCTGTTCAAACCATCTTCCCAACTCACCTATGTCTGGACCCAAATTTTGAGAATGTTAAAGAAACCTCACCTCAAATCTCAAGATGTAGTTAATCTCCTCCTGCATACCATAACCGGGATTAAGGAATCACCAGTTCTCCTCAATAGTCAGTATCTATTTTCTCAGATATCTTGGATTTTGACAAGTTCATTATTCAAAGAATGTTACACATTTTCTACTGCTGTTATATCTTTGAACCATTAAGATGTTGACAAATGATGGTAATCAAGCAAAAAAAGGAAGCAGGATGGTCACTGTCTTACAGAGAGGAAAAAACAAGGGAAGATGAAGTCAACAAATTAGGTCGATGAAATAAAGTTAATGAAGTTAATTAATTTTCCTATATCTTACAGACAGAATTGAAACATTAAATCAGTTTCTTAATTCCTGTGTTCATGATTTAACCAGTTTGTCCTCTCATCTGTGTAATCTGGGTTTAAAAGGCATAAGCAGATGCTTTTAGTGACTCACTGATAGCAGCATGTACGTCACTGTTGTGTTCACAGGGTTCCAAAAGACTTAATTTTAAGAGAAACAGCAACCAAAAACCAGAGAAAATGGAGGTCAAATCTGCAAAGTAGTATTTTAAATGCAATTCTTCCTGCTTGTTCACATCAAGTATTACAGGTCTTTGTTATTATATATCAATTCAAAGCTGTACACAATCTTCTTGCAGTGTTCATTTATATACACAAGGAGTTAAACTGATATCAGTGCAAACCAGAAAGAAAATAATATAAACAAAATTAAAAACTTGAAATAGGCCCATCTTAGGCTTTGGTAATTCTGTTTACTTTCATATTTGACTTTTCCAGACCATTTCTGCAAGGTAAAATTCTACGTGGCTGAAATACATAGGAAAAGAATATTTTGGCCTGTAATTTATCTTTCAAAGAACCACAGAGAAAAAAAATCACAGACCATCTGTGAGAAACAAATGTAAAAAGTATACTCATATTCATGTGTATTTCCAGAGCATGCTATCCTGTTGTGATTTTGAGGAGGGGCAAAATATCAAATCCTTCTGTTAATTTTAAAAATATAGGTCACATACTACCTAAACTGTTTCAAGAAGGAGAAAAAAGTCATTTCTATAAGCTACTGAACAAAAATATGATCTAAAAGACTTCTTAAAGGAACTGTCATGTCTAACAGAAACTATCAAATTCAGCTATTTCCACGAACATGATGCATAAATTTTGAATACATTCATTGTTTTATTGAAAGGTATAGTGAATATATTCCTAAAAGGAAATGAACATCTATGCCTGTACTTTGGGGGTGATGCATTAACTACTAATGTGCTTGAAGAATGTCTCCCGAACCCCTGTTGCTCAGTGTTGCACCTCAAAATAAACACAGACAGAAAAAAAACCCCAAAGCAAAACCTGAACTACTCCATATGAGTTGATGCATCCTTTTCATTGAGTACTGCTAGGAGGGAAGTTTTAATTCAGATTGTTTCTCCCAGTAGCGGTGTGAACTTGACCTGTTCAGGGATTTTCTGATCTCTCTATAGAGGTCCTGCTCTCTACTGAATAAAATAACTTCTTAGTATTTTTTTGTTTCCTTTTATATAAAGGAACCAATTGAACTTTGAACAAATGATCTAGATTTCTTCCAGCTCTTCAGGCATCTAAAGAATCAGTGCCTAAATCCTAGTTGCTAGACCAAACTGTGTCTTCATTTATACTGCACAATGCCTTCCTCCACTGAGACATTCTGCAAGTAGTGATAATGCTGAATTCGAAATGAACGAGGATTCAGAGATGCTATTATATATGTTCTCTATTAAATAAATATATTCATATGTAGGGACTACAGATGTGTGCTTTGGGTAGTGAATTTTTGTTTTCTTCTAAATTCCAAGCTGTGTTCATAGCATGGTCAGTTTATCTACTACTTGAAAATAGGTAAAACGAATCTTGCAGCTAGTCCTGTGTAACTAGGAAATCATTGGGGAATACCTTTGGTTTTGACAGAGGTCTCCTGAAACTACTATTGCATTTAGTAGTTCCTAAGAATAAGAAAGAAATCATGATACTTTGCCTCTTATTGTGTTAGTTATAAGCAAAAGGAATGCCAAGAATTATATAAACTGCAAAGCAAGTGACTAATGCAAATAATTTGAAGGGTCCATTCAGGGCCATGAAGATGATCAGAGGGCTGGAGCATGTCTCTTATGAAGACAGGCTGAGAGAATCGGGCTCGTACAGCCTGGAGAAGAGAACACTCTGAGATGACATCATTGTGGCCTTCCAGTACCTGAAGGGAGCCTACAAGAAAGCTGTACTGACAGGACAAGGGGGGATGGCTTCAAACCAAAAGAGAGTAAATTTGGGTTGGATATGAGGAATAAATTCTTTACAGCCAAGGTGCTGAGGCAGTGGAACAGGTTGCCCAGAGGAGATGTGGGTGCCCCATCCCTGGAAGTGTTCAAGGCCAAGTTGGAAGGGGTTTTGAGCAATCTGGACCAGTGGAAGGTGCCTCTGCATGTGGCAGGGGGCTTGGAACTAGAGGAACTTTAAAGTTCCTTCCAACCCAAGCCATTCTATGATTCTATGATTTATTCTCGAAGATTCAAGACAACTGCTCTTGTACTTAAACATGGCCCCATGTTGTCATGCCTACATCGCTTTGATTTATAGCATAGATTTCTTGAGTGGTTAGCTGTTTCTGCCACTCATCTTAACTGAAAAAGAATAAAATATACTTTTTACTCACCAGCTATACTATTTTTCATGTATTTGCTATTTTGCAGGAGGTTTCAGCATAAAATAAAAGAGAATATTGTCCGCTTTGTATTGAAATAGTGCCTCTGTTTTGGTCAGACGTTGCATTTGCAAATAAATTTGTTTTTCAAATGCATCTAGTGACTAATGAAGATTATCTGTAGAAGATGGACAGTGGAAAGAAACATGTTATATATGCTGTTGTTTAACATTTCTTTTGCACACTTCTTTTGCTGCCTGCAAACACTTCTGCAGTTAAAGAAATACCGTTCACAACATGACTGAATACTTGAATGCTAGCTGTGCATGTATCACTACTAAATTTAACACTCACTCTGGCTGGCTTTCAGCAAGATTTTTTTGTTTCGTATCTTTCTGTCTTGCTTTCTCTGTCTTCTAAATTGGTATGCTCTGCTTGCCTCTTTAATATATTGAAGATGTAAACAATGGTGAGGTGCAGCGTCGCAATAAATACTGATAATTTTATTTAGTTCTGGAAAACAGAATCCAGTTTTAATCACTGGAAGTGTTTTCCACAGGCTTAATGAAAAGTGATCTGAGAAAAGTTTGCATCTTTAATAACCAGTACAACTTCACCTTTTTTTCCATTTATGCTCTGATAAACATAATCACACTGATTGATTCCTTAACCCATGAAGAGTAATGGATCAAACTCTGGTACAAACTGATAAGAAGTTTGCTTCTGTTTTCTTCTTAGTTCAAATCAGAAATAAGTGGAAGTCAAGGGGTTTTGGGAGTCACAGCACTGAGATCACAAGTTTATGACAGCTTATGGAGACTGGTGATGACAACAAACATAACACTTTTCTTCTAAAATTATTTATAGGTAACCCACTATTAACCAGCAAAGTCAATGTTATAATAAATGTTCTGGATGTCAACGAGTTTCCTCCTGAAATTTCAGTTCCATATGAGACATCTGTATGTGAAAATGCCAAGCCAGGACAGGTATTTCAAATTTGTAATGCTTGCTCTTTTACTTGTTCTTTCCTTATTATTTATAGCAGTAGAAATTTCTGGGGTTAAAAATGACATCATGGTCAGTATTCTTCTACAAACAAAATGTCTGAAATGTCTGTGTTGGAAATACGTATTGGAATTGTGTTTGTTGACTTCTATTGTCTATTAACAATCTATTTTTTTTTTTTAATTTTCTCTCTCATTATATGGGCTTCAGCCACCCTTTACTGTGCATTTAATAGCTATGAGAGAATAAATAGCAATGAGAGGAGAAAGAATCCCTTTCTTAAAGGGTTGTAACTGACAGAAGTAGTAACAGATAAAGTGAAGCATAACCATTCAAAGGAAAGAAATCACTAGCATTTTAATACAAACAATAAATATGAAATACCATGAATATAGGGCAAATCTTTCTGATTTTCATCAGATATGTCAAATTAAGACCTTCTGTTTTTTCTGGTGGTTATAGAACTCAGACTTCTTGCCTCCACTGTCCAGTGTAATAAGGGAATAACAGTAATCCAGCAGGATTTCACTTTCAGTAGTTTCATTTGATGCTCATTTTGCAATTCTACAAAACTGCTTCTTTTAGAAGAGTAAACTGACTTCAGAATTAATCTGGTTTCAGGTGATACAGACCATCACTGCAGCAGACAAAGATTTGTCACCAGCTGGGCAAAGGTTTTCCTTCAAACTGTCATCTGAGGCTTCCAACAAACCAAATTTCACCGTCCATGACTACAGAAGTAAGTTGGTTACCCATATCTCTCTTTCCCAGCAGCAGACTGTGGTTACAATGACAAATATGTTTGCTTTGAATTACAGTTGTGTCTACAGACCTAACTTTTTTATTTGACATTTCTAATTGCTAAACTCTCTGGGACCTATATTAATATAAATTCAGGTCTTGCACCTTTTCTTATTTTTAGGGACAGGAATTGTCAGAACACCAAAGGCTGAGATTTCCCTACAGGCCTTCAAAAACACTGCTACCTGTTTTATTTTCTTCCTTTTATCATTCAGTATCTCAGGAAGAATCCATATGCCAATGCAGGTATACCTTTAAACAAGGCACTACTGCTGTCTTGTTTAAATATTATGATTTTGCTAACCGTTTTCAAAGTACCTAGATATTGTGCTTTCTTGAGGATGCATAGTCCTGCAGAAGAGTGAGTTCTAAATACGGACAGTGCTGCTGAAGAACAACATCCTTAATAATTTGGATATTTATACAACTGACATCCCTGATTTTTCTTCCAATTTTTGTCATAACTGAATATATTGTTTTTCCTTATTAACTTGAACTCTTTTGTTAGACGACAAAGAACAAACCAAGACAAAAAAATCAATTGTTTTTTCTATTGTAAACATCTTCAAGGATGTAGTTTTGTGAACAGACACAGCTAAAACATAATAAACTGTCATAAATTTTCACCACTAACTACTGTAATAAAATAAGAGAAAAAGAAGTATTTCAGCTATTAGATGAGCTTTAAATAACAGCGATAAGCTTTCAATATAAAAGGATTTACATTACACTTCAAAGAAAGAACACCTAAGAACATCCAATAAGGTTCGAAAATATTCAGCTGTGCAGGTTATAAGAATCACTATTTTTAAAAAAGTATATAATTCTCAATTTTTTAATTGCTGTTTTCAATTTAAATTTGAGATTACACTGATTGTGAGGCAAAGGTTCTTTTCTTGAGAATTAAGTGATTGAAACCCTTAAAAGTGCCAGAAATGAATAATACAACAATTGAAATAAAATTGGAAAAGCCTTTTTATTTAGCCTTTAAAAAATGTATTTAAAATTATGTATATGGCCCACATTATTTTTGAAGTCATGCACTATTCACACTATTAATATAGCTATGTAATAGAAAATTTAAGCCAACAACATAAGCTAACTATTAATCCTGAAGAAACTTCAGGAAGAAATAAATTTAAAAAATAAACTCTGCTTGTTTTTCTCTTTCTGCACAGCTCTCCTGTGAAGCTTATACAGTGAAAATGGCTTATTCCCAAATTTACTGGTGACTTTTATCTTTGTGTGTCATAGATAGTTAAAAAGATTGAACAGATGAGAAAAGAATTTCACTTAAGGATTCATAAACATAGTGAGACAATTCATAATATTGCAGACATGAATAATAGTATCTTAAAAACCAAAACAATGTAGATCAGAGGGCATTTTATCAGAGGGAATTCAAAGACTTTTCTTGAGACAGCTTAATGAATATGAAGGACAACTTTACAACACATTCAAGTTCCCTTATTTCTGTTCTTGGAAGATTAGGGCATTACTCCTCTCTGGAAGATATTTCAAGGCTCATATGGGTAATATCTTCACAATTACATAGTCTTAGAACATGAATACCATGTATTTCTAAATAACTTTGATTTTTTTGGTAAAGATTTCTTTAAAGTAGGAGCTTTAATGTCTTTTTTTCCCATCTGTTTCCTAAAATGTCCTTTAACTTCACCAAGATATTTTTTTTAATATTAATTACAAACTTTTGCTTTAAATAGAAGTCTTCTCAGGTAATTTTAACAGATTTAATTAATCAAAGGAATCCAAACTTAGTAAGTCCATACAGTAATTACAGCTTTTGTAAAGTGTGCTTAGTGTATGAGTTTGGTGAGGAAATTGTTCAAATATTATTAGATAATTAAATTTCCCTGTTTAAACCAGTAATGTTGACACTGAGATGACTTTGGATCTCAGTAATCTGTTAATGAAGCTTCACAACTTTATAAAAACAAGTGCGATATTCTGATAAAAAGTGGAAACCACCACGATAGACACTTTTAAAAGCCTTTCATAACACTTACAAAAAAGAAAGAAAAGAAAGAAGTATGCTATTTTTTACAATGTAAGGAATAAAAAAAAATCATAAAAACCTCTTTTCAATATCAGTGATTTACAGAGATATTAGAAAAAAATCTGTCCAAACAATACCCCTGTTTTTCAATAGCTTCTGCCTTTTGTATGCTAAAACGGTGGAGGAAGGTCTGCTCTGTGCACAATCCAGAGGTATAATAACACAACCTTATTTTCACTATAGAAACCTTTTAAAAACAAGTACCTTTTTTTTAAGTTAGCAATTACCTTAGTAAAAAGCAGGTACTTCGTGAAAGGAATTTTTTCTATTTTTTGAGGCTAAAATGTTGTTCACTGTGATACAATTAATTCTTTTATAAGTAAAGGTGGCATTTAACAGTTTAAAATACATCAAGAAGCCCTAAACCCCATGCTATTCTATACAACCAAAAATCGTGGGTGGTCTGATACTTCAGCAGGTGTAACATTCTTGTGGTGCACCCAAGAGAACCCAGGCCCCATACTTCAGAATATAAGTTAAGGAGGACTGGAGCAAGCAAGAAGCTCAAGGTTGCCTTTCAGCAGCCCTGAGACCAATTTACTATGTTAACAGAAGTGATGCCCTAGTAGAGCTGGAGTGCTTCCAAAGGGACTGCAGATCCCCCTCTCTCTGCTTTGCTGGCCTCACTCTGCTCTCTAGAGGGCAGCTGCCATGTGGAGTACACTCCATTCCTCATGGAATTTCCTTTTCTCACATATATCTTATAAATTAATTTATTGCCAACAGACTGAAGAACCAGAAGCTATCTCAGCTTCTCCAGGCTCTTCTGTGTAGAGTTCAAACAACTTGCCTGTGTTCATATTCTCAAAAGAACTTTGAAGAGTTGAAAGGGGTCATAAAAGAGCAACAAAAAGTGTTCAAAATCAAGGAGTTAAGAGGCTGATCTGATTGATTCTTTCCAAAGGAGGATGGAAAGTCATTTAGCTGCATTGTAAGCTATTAATTTGATCTTTAGTGTTGCAATTAGAAGAAAAAAGTAAAAGAATATAAATAACTCTAATAATAGAAATATGGAAAAATAATAGAAAAAATATTAAACTGAATGTCTTCAAAATAGTTCTTAAACTTTTTATACAGTGCAGGTGATTAATCATAGAGAGAAAGAAAAAGTTGAAGATGGAAGCTGGTTTGATTCAAACTATTTTGAGATATTTTTGCTTTTCAAAACTAAGTGTAACTGAACTTGACCTGTCCGTGTTTGAGTTTGATAAAAAGAAGGTGTCTGAAGCATTTTTTTAGTCATGCACCTTCTCAGTGGTGTCTAATCATAACATAACTAATTTTGTATATTTAGGGTTCCTTTTTATTGTCCTGGATCAGATCTCTATACCACTATTTGAGTCTGAAATTCAGAACCCTTAATTCCTCTACCTAGTAACAAAACTCTAAGGCATGAAAGCCATCATGTGACATCTCCTAAAAAATATAATAAAGAATATGGGTGAGATGGAAAAATGGGAACGGCAGCAAGTCACCTTCATTCAGTTCTGTCATCTTATTAATTCCCTGCTAAATTAATTTTGGTTTTGCTTTTAATGTAATTCTTTTAATCTTTACATCGTTTCCTTGCTACTGATTCAGGAAAAGCAGCAATAACTAACTGGGAAGAAATTACATAGTCTAGAAGTGGACTAACTGATGGAAACTGTACTGATTTTCAAGTACTCAGTTGATTTCTCTAGTTATTTTTAATGAAGAAGGAAAGCTAAAGTGATTGTATATTGTCCAGGTATATTACTTTGAATTTTTAAGGAAATTAATTAGTTGATAGAGACACGATCCTAAATCCATATGCAATCAAAATCCTTTGGAACACAGGCTTGGAATGTAAGGAGATAAGGAGAAAAACTGAATAACCTTCTGAATAATACTTGTAATGTTTTGTTTGGGTTTATTTTAATTATTATTATATTCTTTGAAATTTCAGCTGTTAAAAAGTTTACAAGAAAAGGAATATTGTTTAAGGCTCTTCAAAAAATAACTGTACCAGTCAGAATGCAGTACCTTCTGTAATGACAAAGCAAGGCAATTACATAATATATGTCATTCACCAAGTTTCAAATACGAAATACCAGCCTATTACTAGAGGTAATACAAGCTACAATATGAAATGAAGTACACAATGAAAATCTGCTAATGAATGTCATGTTTTACAGACAACACAGCTGGGATTGAAACCAGGAGAAATGGCTACAGCAGAAGGCAGCAAGAGCTGTACTTTCTTCCAGTAGTAATAGAAGACAGCAGTTACCCTGTCCAGAGCAGCACGAACACATTGACTATCCGTGTTTGCAGATGTGATTCTGATGGCACCATCCAGTCCTGCAACGTGGAAGCAATCTTCTTACCAGTCGGCCTCAGCACAGGAGCGCTGATTGCAATCTTGTTGTGCATTGTTATACTTCTAGGTTAGTGCTCCTGAAACCCTGAAAAATGCATTACTCTGATTATTTGCTAGCTTCACCTAGTATTAACAAAAGCCATTGAGAATGTGTGGCAGTTTATTTCTAGAAGAATATCCCAAAGCACTGACCATGACCATGAATCTGCCAATCTACGCAATATCTCTTATTGCATGTAGAGAATCAGTGGAACCCAAATCATTTTTTTTTCTCTGAAATAGTTTTAAATATCTTTCTTGAAAGATTAAATTTTTAGATTATTACTAAGATAATAAGTCCTACTGACAGTAACAGCAGTTTGGACATAGTAAGAGCCCTTATTTAATTCTTCATGACCACTTGAGCAAAAGGAGAATGAAGAAATGGAAGAGAATATAATTGTAATGTAGATTGTTACTGGCCATATCCAAATAAAGCTTCACAGGAAGATTATTTATTTCAGGCAGGCATGGATTTCATAAAGTGGCATTGTTATTTGTTCTACCTTATATTGAAACACTGCCTTATCCATATGAGTCAATATTCATATGCATCTTACTTGTAATATAGCCTTAATCAACTACTAATGAAACAAAAAAAACTTTATAGCTTACACATGCACAATGTGGGCTGCAGAAATCAGACTGAGTCTTACAGATGCTGGCCTATGCCTCTTTTTGATACTAGTGGGCTTCCAAGATCCCATGATGGTCTAACGCATATCCAAAAATAGCTCCTGACACAGAATATAACATGTGAATACCTCTTTGCATTTGGATGATATAGTTGCCACTTAGGTAAATTACTAAAGACTCAGAGTTACATAAATAGCTTCAGAGTAAGAGTGGGTAAAAGTCGGGATTTCTGCCCTGTGTCAAAAAATTATGGGGTGAGAAAAATAGAGTTTTTTTTCAAATGAGAACAAGAATGGCAAATGGTCACACTTGCCATAGAGCAGCAGTTTAAATCATGAGTGCACTCATTCTGAAGAATTTAAAACAAAACCAAAAAATCAACTAAAAAAAATAATTTACGTCAGGTTTTTTGAAGCAAGAAGAATGCTGTCTCTTTTTCCACAATTCCAGTTAGAGCAGGATGGATACCCCACAGCTTCTCTGGGCAACATATTTCACTGCTTGACATCCTGGTGATAAAGCTTTTTTCCCTTACATTTTAATGGAGTTTACTGCATTTGAATTTGTGCCTACTGCCTCTTGTCCTATGACAGGACATCCTTCAGAAAAGCCTTGCTCCATCTTTACTTTCTTTACTTTACATCAGGCATTTATTTACATTGATAAGATCCCCCGAGCCTTTTCTTCTCCAGAATGAATGGACCTGGCCCTCTTAGCCTCTCCTTGTGTGGCAGATATTCCAGTCTCTTAATCATGTTTGTAGCTCTACATTGGACTCACTCCAGGGAGTCCAGGTTTGTCTTGCAATGAGGAGCCCAGAACTGGGCCCAGAAGTTCGTGTGCATAAGCAGAGCTCAGCAGAGGGCAATGATCATCTCACCAGACCTGCCAACAGTATTTCTCCCAATGCAGTTCCAAATGCTGTTGATCTTCCTTGACACAAGGGTGCATTGATGGCTCATGGTGAACTTGTCCACCAGGATCGCAAGGCCTCATCTATCAAGCTGCTTTCTCGTGAGCTGGCCAACTGCATCTACAGTACGCAGTTACTCCTCTCCATGTGTGGGACTGGGAATTTCTGTTTGTTGAACATCATGGGACTTCCTCTTGGCCCACTCCCTCACCTGATGAGATCCTTTTCAGTGGTGGCACAACTGCTCTTCTTTATTGCCTGAAAACTTGCTGAGGGTGCACTCAATCCCACAATTCAGGTTATTTATGAAAATATTAAACAAAAGTAGTGCCAGTATCAAATCCTGTGGTACTTTATTAGTGACTGGCTTCCCTCTGGTCTTTGAAATGTTGCTCGCAACCTTTAGAGTTTGGCAGCTTTGCAATCCACCTCACCATCTGCTTGTGTAGTCCACGCTTTCTCAGGTTTTCTGAGAAGATTGTTACGAAAGTTAACATCAAAAGCTTTGCTAAAGTTAAGATAAAATTAATGCACTTTTCTCCCTTCATTAACCAATAACCTCATTGTAGAAGGCTATCAAGTGAGTTAAGCGCAATTTCACCTTCATAAATCCATGTCTGCCAGTCTTATGCCCCTTCTTACCTTCCAGAATTATTTCCTCCATCACTTTCCTCAGAATCAAGGTGAGACTGACTGGCCGGTAGTTTCCTAGCTCATTCTTCTTGCCTTTCTTGAAGATAGGAGTGACACTTGCTCCAGTCCTCAGAAACCTCTCCCAGTTCTCATGACCTTTCAAAAATTATCACAAATAGCCTCACAATGATAGCAGCCACCTCCATCACCATTCATGTGTGTATCTCACTATATCCCATGTACTTGTGTATCCAGTTTAAGTATTCTCTAACCTGGTCCTCTTCCACCAAGGATAACTCTTGCTTGTTCCAGACTTACTCTCTTTTCTCAGAGATTGGGAATACTGAAGGACAACTTTACGAAAAAAAGACAAAGAAGCTGCTGACTAGGTTGGCCTTTTCCATGTCATTTATCAACAGTTCCTCTGCCCCATTCAGCAGTGGGCCCACCTTTACTCTACCTTTTAACCTTTTTTTCTGTCTTACTTGTACAAGCCCATCTTGATGCCCTTCATGTCCCTCGTGAGACAGCACCATGTGGGCTTTGTCTTTCCTAACTGCGTTCCTGCATGTTCAGGCTGTCACTGTATATTCCTTCTGGCAAACCTGTCTGTTTTCAACTCTTAGATACCTCTTTTTTTATAGTTGAGGTTGGTCAAGAGCTTCTTATTCATCCATGCAGGTCTCCTGCTGCCTTTTCTTGATTTCCTGCTCCTCAGGTTGGACCACTGTTGAGTTTGGAGGAGGTGATACTTGAAAATCAACCAGCTCTCCTGGACCCCTCTTTCTCTCCAGAACCTTATAACATTTGATTTTTTGAAGCAGATTCCTGAAGAGGCTAAAGTATACTGTATAAAAAGCTAAATTAGGATTATTTTTTCTGTGTTTCAAAAATTCCAAATTCAAAATTATTCAAATTATTTGTTATTAAAAATTCCAAATTTTTTTTTTCTTTAATACTCTGTGGGTTGGTTTTTTGGTTTAGTGTTTTAATCTTGTCTTCAAAGTGTAAATTTAGGGGTTTTTTCGCTATTTTGCTATGGAAGATATTTTTTAAAAAATCACATCTGTGTCTCTCTGAACAAAAATCTGAAGTCCTGTTCAATTCTATTTGTTTGCAAAGCAAGCCAGCAGGAAAATTATTTGGTCCTTTCTCCAGCAGTGCAGCAAGCACTTAGAAAAGTTAGACTCATATGTCAAACAGCAAATGATTTTTCATTGGCTAGAGCACAGCTAAGCACTGCTCTTTTCTAAGGACAAAAGTCTCTTTG
The DNA here is from genome assembly GCA_013397175.1 of Platysteira castanea. NCBI lineage: Eukaryota > Metazoa > Chordata > Aves > Passeriformes > Platysteira > Platysteira castanea. Next base: position 113,307 of record VYXC01001534.1, read on the forward strand.
ACTGCCTGTGGCTTTCAAAGAAAGATATAATGATGTGTCTTCGGAGTACTAAATTATTTCTGTGCATGTCTTAACTTCAGTTGTCTCTCATTACAGTCATTGTGGTACTGTATGTAGCACTACGGAGGCAGAAGAAAAAGGACACCCTGATGACCTCTAAAGAAGACATCAGAGATAATGTTATCCATTATGATGATGAAGGAGGTGGAGAAGAGGACACCCAGGCTTTTGACATAGGTGCCCTGAGAAATCCCAAAGTGATTGAAGATAACAAAATACGCAGGGATATAAAACCAGACACCTTGCGTTTTCCACGCCACAGACCACCAGTGGAAGACAACACAGACATAAGAGATTTCATTAATCAAAGGCTGCAGGAAAATGATGTAGATCCATCTGCACCCCCTTATGACTCCTTGGCAACCTATGCTTATGAAGGAAACGGATCTGTTGCAGAGTCTCTCAGCTCTATAGACTCCCTCACTACAGAAGCAGATCAGGATTATGACTATCTGAGTGACTGGGGACCTCGCTTTAAGATCTTGGCAGACATGTTTGGAGAAGAAGAAAGTTATAACCCTGACAAAGTCACCTAAGTGACAGCCACAACAGTGAAATAAAAAGAAAAGCAAACCAACAAGAAATTTAAAAGATAAACCTAAGCTTTATATAGGACACAATTACTTTGATTATAAAAGACAACAACTGTTTCCAGCAAGTTACTACATTTATCATACCGTCAGTTTTGGTTTGATTTGCGAAAGAATGATAAATCCTGTAGCATACACAGGTTTTTGTTGTTGTTATTTTGTTACTCTGGAATTACACTGAGACAAGCTCAGGCCTACAAGGTGCAGTTTACTGACCTGACTTAGAAAGAAGGTAGCTTTCTGGCATCACGGTGGAAGAGTGGTAGCTTTTTCGTAATTCCACTAAAGTGCCTATTGAAACTTTTATCATTTAAGTGGTAAACTGTCTGCTGTGATGGTGTTACAAAACTGAATGGTAAATCAGACACGAACTCTAAGACAAGAAGCAATAGCAACATGCTGACTTCTTTTAGAAAAAAAATGGAGATCACTTCCTGGAGTATCTAATGACTAGAACTGTGGGGAAGGAGGGTGATGTGTACATTGTGTTTGGGGGTTATGTTTGTTGTCTTTTTTTTTTTAAGAAAACAGTATGTCAAGACATCATATTTCCTCTTCCAAAGTTTCACTGAAAATTTTAATTTGAAATGCTGTTGCTCACTCTGAAGATGTAAAGCCCAAATTAAAAAGGAAAAGATCTAGGCATACATCAATGAATATTTAAAATGTTCATACAAATATTACATTTTTCCAAAATAATAAAAATATGAAAGCAGCTATTCCTTTATGTGAAGGAAATTTCCCTTGGCTCTCCCTCTTCTTTTGAAATGAGACTATTGTTAGAATGTAAAAGTGGAAAGGGTTTTCAAAGACTATTATTGTATTTTTAGTACCAAGACACCTTTTCCCTTGTAACTATCACTAAAGAAGTACATGTAAAGAACTCCACACCAATTTTCTTTGCAATTAGATTGTTACTCTGTAGGCACCATATGCATATATATTACAAATATAGTTATTTTTCCATTGATCATCTGCTACAGTTCATCATATCACTGTATTTCACTGCCACACCCACAGGAAACATTTTAGAAAACCTTTTGAGGTTGGACACTTTATCAATTTTGTTCTTGAAAAAATTTAAACAGAGGCAGAATAAAAATATAAACCAGCACGTTTGTCCACTCTTTATGTACCTACCCATGCCTAGATGTAGCTGTGCAGATGGCAGAAGTTCAGACAGGCACAAGGTATTATGCCTTGGAAAATCTCTTGCAAAACTATTTTACGTGACTTTTTCTGATGATCTAAGGCATAGACATTTTGTAAGACAATGGTTTATGGCTCCCAAAGTGCATATATCCTTATATTCTCCTTCCAAAGTCTCTCCAGTGCTATTCAATCTGTTTGAGTTCTCCTCGTGATTAATGGCACTGCCAAGGTCAACCTGAGTCTTTCTTGAATCAGAAGTCTTTTATTCACCTCAGATCTATAGCTTACTTTTTGTATATCTAACGAATTAATGAGTATTAGATATACTTAGCTCATAAGTCTAATATTAACGTGCACAAGTTTCCCTTTACCCTCTGGAGGAAATGTAAAGATATTTCAGTATTATATAAATTAATCTCCCAATGAGACTTTGAAAGGTGCATATTATAAGTAAGTTCTGGGTCATTCAGTACAATTGGACAGGGTTGCATCAAAAGTATGACTGGCATAACTTCTAGCAGCAGCATGCTGAGGGAGAGACTCGGCATATGGAAACAAGGAAGTTTTGTAATTTTATTGTTTTCAGAAAAGGTATCCTATGTTCCCTGAAAGACAGACTAAACCAATAAAAGCTCTCTCCTTGCGCAACAGGGAAGCAGATGAAGTGATGGAGCCTATTTGACAGCATAGAAATTTTTGCGTGGAAGATAGTGTTTTAAATTTTCACACATTTTGAGAGTATATCAAAAGCAACTTGATACTGCACAGTGGACCTAAAACAGAATACTGGGGGGGAAAAAGGAATATTTATATTTTCTACTAGTCACAGCTGAAACTTGATTCATACAGGAGTCACACTTCTGGAAGTAATTAGCAAAGCTTCCTCATGTAGCATACGCATGGCAGTGCTTCCTACCCTGTTGCCACAACTAAAACAAACAGCTGACACTGCTCATCTTCAGACATGCAATCCCATAGCCAAACTCTGCTCTTAGCAACTGTATTCATCCTTTATATGCATTTCACTAGTAAAACCAACATAAGTGAGAGCATTGTTTGACTTTTTGACATCATGAGGCATGCTTACTCCTGAGGAAATTCTCTGTATTTGTAGTGGATACTGGCTGAACATTAGTTCTCTTGAATAGATAGGCATTTGTGCTAAGCTGGACTGTCTCTGTGTGAGTCTGACTTCCAAAATGGGTAGACAGAAAATATGGTCTTTAATATGGTGCTACACACAATCTGTATGTGAGAGTGAGTTGCTGTATGTTAAATTAATACCAAATTGAATATCAAGTGTATATTTTTGATATTTAAGAGGTTTGTAGCTGAGATGTTTCTATAACATAATTAATACACATCCAGGAAGATATTGGAATAAAACCATAATATGTAATTACTAACAAAGTGCCCTAAAAAAAATTAAAATATTTGAAGACCATTTTTGAAGAGTGATCAAACAATTTTACCTTAATAGGGGTACCTTTTTGTAAACACATCTGTAGAACTAAGGAAAAGAGTTGATTTTCATTTATGCATAACTTGAGATCCAGGAAATTTATGTTTAATTCCATGTTCTTTCATTCCCTTTCTAGAAGATGGCTGTCAGGTTTTTAACTCCTTATTTTTAAAAAGGTAGTTATGAATATGAAATTTACAAGAAATAAAATATGTCAAGGCATCTGAGGTGACAAGAAGTCAATAGGATTAGTGGGCCCCTGTGCACGTGTAAATTTTATCAGTGAATTACTTCTGGTTTCACACACTATATCTTAGAAAAATCTCTACAAACCTTTGCACAGTCAAGATGTTAAAGTGGATGCCTCTTTCTGCCAAAACCTCAAATACTATCAGAGTGTCAAGAAGATAAGGAAATGTATAAAAGGTACAGAATTGAGAGAACTTTTTTGTTTACATTTCCAAAAATAGGGTATTAGTGCACACAAATTTAGCATCATCTCAAATGCCCCAACAGTGCATCCCCCGCAAATCATAACATTCTGTAAAAGACCTTCTGCACATGAAGTAATTGAAATACTTCACTGGCACAAAAAATTCCACTTTTTAAGCCAGATATTTATGACATACACTATTTGTGCTGAAATAAAAAGATACGTGTAAAGCATTCAGCTAAAAGTGGAAGTATCTAAGGAAAGTCAACTATTAAACTTATATCATACACTTACAGAATTGAAGACAAATGTATAATAGAACACCTGAAAGGAATTTCTGGGAAGAAGGAAAAAGTCTTCCCTGCTGTCTCAAGAAAACTGAAAATGTTAATACTTAGGGAAGTTCTTACAATTTCTCTGTGGAGTCAGAATATAAAAGACTGTTAATATTTGGATAAAAGACCTCTACCACACAAATCTCAAATTACTGCTGTTCTTGTAACACATATCTGCAAAAATGACAGTGAGTCAAAGAGCAAGGATTTGGAAAGCAATGACCATAGATTATGTCTCCTGAATAAAGATATGGCTGTATATTTTATACTTTCATGATTTTTTACTTATTTGAAAAATTGGCTAAATTTTGGTGTTCAAAATAGAATCACAGTTACTGAGGTTTTGCTCTAGGTTTTGGAAGCAGAGTTTATTACAAAGCAAAGACCAATAAATGACTCAATAGTTTACTAACAATATTGTTCTAGGTATTACCTTCAAAATATTCTTTCCTTAACAATAAGAGTTCCATATCCACATAAACACAACTTATCCTTTACACTTCTAAAAATTTGGTTCTGCGGATGCTATATTCATACTAGTTTTACCTCCATTATTGATATGAGAGTTATTAAGACTGTGTTGCTATGGAATAACAGATATCTGCTGAATGAATACAGGAAGAAAAGGTAATAATTCACAGGGTTAAAGGCATTTAATATTACATTAATGACTGTATTTTATTTGCTGAGATTTGGAGTTGTACTTTTTTGCAGTGATATTATTAGTTTTATTATTATTATTGTTATTAGCATAGACATTCAAATCCTATGTATATAAAAACAGCTTTGAGCTTTGAAAAACTTCATGAAAGCAAGTAATGAAATGACCCCCAGTAATAGCAACCCTACTGAGGTGACATTTAAGTGTGAATGAAAATCAAAGTTTATATTACACTCGTTCACGACCTTTTCGTAATGGAAAATCTACAATAACCTGAATCCTTTTCTTTTCTTATTTAAAACAACTATCAGATAAGTTGTCAGGGCACCAGCAACCATTGCTATTTTGAACAAAACTAAGATAAGTTCTTGGAGTTTTTTGGTGGGCCTTTGAGGTTTTTTTAACTTATTTATTTAATTCATGGACTTATTTTGTTCAATTTTAGTTTGAAACTAAAATCTATAGGTAATTTTTTAAAAATCTTATTTTCATGGCTGTCTTTCCAATCAAATTGCTTCCCAGGATTCATGGAAATCTAATCAATATGTATAAATATTGATGGATGGAAGTAAAGAAGGTGGACCAAGATGTTTCTCAGTGGTGCCCAGTGACAGAAAAATGGGCTCAAATTGAAATGCATGAAATTGCATTAAAATGCAAGACAGTATTCTTCACTGTCAGGCTGTCAAGCAGTGGGTCATGTTGCCCAGAGAAGTTGTGGTGTATTCAACCTTAGAGATGTTCAAAACTCAACTAGATTTGTTCCTGAACAACCTGCTCTAACTGGCCCTGCTGTAAGCAGGGAGGACTAGATAATCTCCAGAGGTATCTCCCAGCCTCATCCATTCTGTGACCTACGAAAAAATCAGACTCCTTAGCTCTAATAAGCTCAATTGCGTTAGGGATCTAACTACATGAGCAGAGTAGAATGGTAGGATCACACACTGGTTTGTGTTACAAGGGATCCTTAAAGATGACTCCCACTAGACCAGGTTGCTCAAAGCTCCATCCATAGTATCTATGACTTGTTCTAGTGAGGTAGGAGTGAAGGAATAGGGTAGTAATCTATAGAGATACTAACAATGTGGATAGAGTGGAAAGGGATACATTATTTACTGTAATTTCCAGCACAAGAAGGAGCATCACATGAAACTAGTAGTTGTAACGGTGAAATTAAAAAAAAAACCAGATGTGGTTCTTCACGTGATGACTAGCTGAGATAGTCACAGAGCCTCAGAGTTTATACAGGTTGAAAAAGAGGCTGGACAGCATCCTGAAAAACTGACAGTTTGTGGGTTGCTTAATACAGAGGAATCATATCTGGCTGAATGCGCCCTTGAACAGTGCTTGATTAGCATCTGGGAAGTCACACAACCTGGTCGGTTTGTAGGTGTTTTGCTGGGATTTCAGCTTCTGACAGTGCTGTAAAAGTTTACTACGCAAGTTTGACTAACTTTATTTTCTTATTATGATTTTATTGTAAATTTACTTGATCTTCATATCAACATTCCCTCAGTTCTAATTTTCCAGACTGTGTAGATAAAGACAGTTTTTCTTATTTATTGCATATCACATGTATATATGCATGCATACTTTATTATTTCCCTCAGATTTTAACCATTGTAATTGCCATATTTCCTTCAATTCTGCACACTTTTATATAGACCTTACACTCTTTTGTCTTTAACAGGGACACTAACACTGATTGCTGTTAGGGCTGATGACACAGTTTGGCTTAGTCTATATTTTAAAAAAAATCAAATTCATTACTGCATAAAGAAGATAACCTCTACAACACGTCATCTTTTGCATGTGTTTCACTTTTTTAGCTGTTTTGGTTACTTCCCTGTGTTCCAAGAACACCTTAAGAAAGTGAAGGGAGAATGAAGTGACTGACTGGAAAAGAGGCTGGTATTAGTCCACTATTCCAGAATGCAGGCTACTGCTCTGCTGCTATGTGTTGTAATGTTAGAGGTGATATACTGTTTTCAAATGTTGAGCATTCTGCATTTACTACTCAAATGCATGTTTTTCTACTGTATGCCTCTGTCAGAAAGGACAGTTCAAGAAGCATACACAGAAAGATGTATGCGAAGGAAATGAAATCACATTAAGAGGGATCACAAATAAATATGCCTTAAAACCTTGTCTGATATTATTTGGTCACGTGACTCCAGTAAATAGTTATATTTTAAATTTTGTCCTTGGAGTTCATTTTCTCACTGCACATGAAATGAAGTCAGGGCATACACTGAATATTATTCAAATGCTCCCACTGCCTTCAGCCTCTGCTGCTTTAGGTTGTTTGGGTTACTTTAAAGTTTGATCTTTACTCCCCTGAGTATTCACTACATTCCCAGTTGTGGATCTTGTTGCATAAATGACTACAGCTGACGTTTCACAGTAGAAACATCTGACCAAAAAGTACATGACATAGGAGGACAGGTGCAGAACTTGTAGTTTGGGTTTGCATAAGATGTTTCAGAATAAACAAACATCAACTTAATGTTTTGCAAACTGACATAGGCAAAAATCAGACAATGAACATAAAAAAGGAAAAACTGCAAAATTGAAATCTGTAGCATATCTTCTCCTGTTCTACCACAGTATGTAAAATTCCTGCTCTCTGTGAAGGGAAGGAGGTATAAAGAGCAGGAGATGAAGGACTCTGGAGTTGTTATGTCCTCTTTCCATGCCTGCTATTTGTATTGAGTATCCTTTTGTACACATAAATACCAAGCGAACATTTCTTAGCTCAGTTTTGTTTCTTAGTCTTAAATTAGGAAAAAATATATTCTATGAAATGAATGGGAATTAGTCGATGAGAAATGACATACAAATGATTCAAATGCAGTAAAGCAAGATATTAATCTTCAATTTATAAAAGGAGAAATCTGAGAACAGAAATTCAGTTTATCTTTTTTTCAGATTTGAAGAATTTAACTCACTAGTGAATGATTATTGCTTCTAGTAATGCTGTCCCACAATTGGTAAGTGCTGCATTTTTCTTTCTAGGACTAATTTTTGTAATTGCATTTCTGTTTATTTAAATTAAATTTTTATATCACATACATTCGGTTTTGTGCTTGATCCAAATGATGTGATTGAAAATGCTTAGTATCATGTAGTCAAGAGAGTGGTAAGTAAATTCAGAAAAATGATTTAATGAAGCTATTTGCTGACCAGAGATATTCAAGGACAGATACTGAGCACAAGGATTTCTCTGAACTGCTGCCTTTCTGGAAGATAGTGCTTTATTACCCAAGCTGACAGCACTACTTGAGTTCTCTCTTGATGGTTATGGAGATGAGAATGTCCTCCCAGGGCTCAGATCTTATAAAACATTGTCTTGACTTGACAACTCCTCTAGGTAATTGCTCTAGAAAACTGTTGCCATGAGCAGAGTGAGACCCCCATTTCAAACACTCAGCAGTAGAGGAAACTTAAGTATATGGGAAAACCTAAGCAGGACTATTCTTCCCATTGAAATGATCTGTAAAGAACTGTAAGGCAGAACAATTTTCTTAGAAATAACCTCTGCTGCTGTTCTGTAATTTGGAATCCATGCATGCATTTGCACTAAAGCATTGCAGGATTAAATAAAACAGCATGACATGGATCAGAAAAAATATTGTGAACCATAATTGTTGTCTCCCTTTTGCTAGAAGTCTCTGAGCTGATCAGGCTCCATCATGCATATTATTTTATCTGTATGCAGAAATCTGCCCTTCTTTCTGCACTTGACAGAGCTCCTGTGGTGGATTAGCCCCAATCGGTAGCTGAGCACTACACAGGGACTTGCTCACTCCTCACCCCGATGGGCTGCGGGACAGAATAGGCAAAGTAAAAGTCAGCTCATGGAACAAGATAAAGGCAGTTTAAAAAGTGAAGGAAAGAGAAAAGAGATGGAAAAAACATATACCAAAGCCAAGTGATGGACTAAGCACCTCCTCCTACATGGAGACCAAGGCTCAGCAAGTCTCTAAACAAAGACTGCCTCCCAAGAAAAACCTTCCCCTCCAGCTTTATTGTTGAGCATGACACCAGGCAGTATGGAATATATACCTTTGGCCAGCTGGGGTAACCTGGTCTGTCTATGTCTCCTCCCAATGTCTTGTGCACTCCCAGCCTCCTCACTGGAGTGGCAGAGTGGGAGAAGTAAAACCTTGACTGCTCAGCAATAGCCAGAAGATTTGTGTTTATCAATGCTGCTTTGCTCACAGGTGCAAAGGGTTGCTATGAAGAAAGCTAACTCCATCCCAGCTAGACCAAGTACCTCCACCAAAGGGGAAGCAAAGAAAAAGTAATCTTGAAACTTCTCACAGACACCTATATACCATGCATGACCTCATTGATGCACAATTGAAGACATGCTCTGAAGAGTATTTTTCCTCCCAAGATTGTGCCAGGTTCTTATAGAAGTTGTCCATATGCTTTCTTTACTAACCAGGGTAAGTTTCCTGTGGAGAATTTTCAGGTAAGGTAGAAAGCCAGCAACTGTGCTGACATATCTACATTCTGCTGAAATGCAGGAGGAAATCCTCCCTTTTCTAAATCTTCAGTTGGAATCCTATTTACCACAGCCCTGGTGTATCACACAGGCTACAAAAGTCACTTGCAGAAATCAGGCAAAACAGAAGAAAAAACTAAACTTGCCAATGACAAGAAACTCCCCTATGTCCCATGCTCTAGCTCAGCAGATAAAGCATGCACACAAAATTGAAGATCCCAATTTTAAAGTACTGCAAAGATTGCAGCAAGTATCTTGCTTCTCACAATGGTATATTCAGGCCATTATTGTGCCCCTATCTAGTGAAACTATATAAAATTTGTGTGCAAAAGAGTACATAATTGATTAAGCGTACCACTAAAACATAACCCATATGTTCCTTAGGAAAGCTTAGGCTCACAAGCAAGGTATTCTGCCCTCTGGGTTCTTCTCCCACAGTTAAGCCTTGCCTTTTACAGGCTCAAATCCCTGGCAAACTCTTCTTCCCTGTATGAAGAAAGAATTACATTTCATTCATTATATTCCTTCCAGGAACTTTTCTTCCTTTATCATGAAGATTAAAATACCTATTTCATAAGAAGATTGGACTCGATTAATCAAGAATAAGTACAGGCTGGTCTTTGAATAATTCTTAGGACTGGGACTGAAAATGCTCAAGTTGATAAGGACAGTAGAACAAAACAGCACAGCCTCAGAGAAATAGATAAAGGATGTTACTTAAGCAAACAGGATGCCAGCTCAGCTCTGCAAAGCTGACAAAGCAGGAGTCATGCAAAACAACAGTATTGTACTCACTCAAGAGCTGGGGTGAATGAATGGATACCTCAAATATTATGACACTGGATGCTGAAGACCACTGAAGAAGATTCCAAAAGACCATACAAGAGTCACACAAGGGGTGTGACTATGTAAATTAAATTAATACATATAGATCAAATGAGAAGGGGATGACTGAATGAATATGTAATCAGTGTGCATGATAAAATCTCTTCACCTTATGCTGCAGCACTCAGAGGAAGGAGCCCCAGAGTGATAAGCGTGCTGCAATAAAGAATACTCAATTTCTAACATGCAAAACTGTGCTGGAAAGTTGCTATCCTGCTGATTTTGTATCACAGCAAGGTCTAGCCAGGTACATGCTGATGCCCCCTTAGTGTTTGTCTCATGCACTGGCTGCTCTGACTCACCTAGACATAGCTAACCCTGAAGTACCATGCTGAATTTTCTCTGGCCTTGAGTTGCTTTCTGCAACCATCACTAAAAGAAAGTAAAAAAGCTTTTTCTAAGTGTGCAACAGCTCTTCTTTTTGTCTGTGCTGCACTTGCTGGATCTGCAATTTTTAACATAACTGAAGAACTTTGTTCTATTTATGAAATGAGAAAAACTTGTAAAAGAGACTACTGCATATAATAAATATTAAAAATATGCAGAAGAAACTTTCCTGCCACTCTCCTGCAATGCTCAGATACCAAGAGCTTGAGAAGTAAAATTTAGAAAAAGTATCTCTTAGAGAAAAATCCATGTAAAAACAGTAAGAAATTTTTAATGAGCTGTCAGAACACTATTTTCCCTGTATGTGATGGGACATATGGCTATTCTACATAACTACTTAAAGGTTCAAACATTTTTAAACAATAAAACTTAATAATTTTTAAAATTTATATATTTTTGTCATATGATGTGTTTTGAATGCTTGACTTAGGATGTTTTTAATTTTTTAGAGTAATGTAACACCTTGAACTCTACCAGAAATACTCCTGAATTGCAGTGACACAAGCCTTGTAAATGAATAAAAATGGCTATTTGGAGTTGCAAAGTCTTTTCTGGTGTGCAAAACAAATTTTCACTGAAAACATGTATATTTTATTATGTTAGTTATTACTTTTTATTCATGAAATTTCATTTATTTTTTTTTGTAAAGTGTACTAGATTAGTATGTCGTCTCTAGGCACCAGAACAGGAAATAAACTTTCAACAGAAAATGTGTTTAAAACTAATACATGAAGATTCCTCAGCCACAGCTTCAAAGCATTTCAGAACGTTTTAGTATGATTCACAGAACAAACAGAAGAGAAGCCACTGAAATAGAAGGGGTACAGCACAATAGAAAAAAATTGACAGTATTTTTTTTTAACATTCAACGTCTTTCAAAATAAATCCCACTAAAAATCAAAAAATGGAATGAAAATTTTAAAGAATATTATAAGAATAACATCCTTTTTTCAAAACACCGATTTCTTATATTGAAACAATTTTTTTTTTCACTTTGCAGTTAGGCTAATACTATTACTGCACAAGAAGTAACTTCATATATCTGAATGTGGTTGTGTCTAATTTTCTTTATTACATTGTATTTAAACACTTTGTTGATTTTTTTACTTCCACTCAATTATCAAGAAGTTCTTTTTAAATGTTATTTAATCAGATTTGGTAATATTTTAATTCTAAATTACTAAGTTTAAAACCAAATGTTCACCATTTTCAGTAAGTATTGAAAATGGTTGAAACAATTTTTTTTAATGATTAATAGATTTCAATACACTGATTTCTAAGCATATGAAGGAACTTAAGCAAATGGGTTCATCATCAGTCGGGCAATTCTAATCGGATGAATCATTCCACTATAAAGACAGAAACTGAGATTACTCAATTTGCTGAAATGCTGCAAAATCAAGAGTTCTGTGTTGGAAACAACCTCTGAAAAACAGATTAAAAGGAATGAGAAGGAATTTGCAAATACTTTAAAGCTTTTGTTGGTTTAAAGCCTCTGTTAGCACCACAGAGGAATATATCCCTGACTATTTACACAGGAGTCAGGCACAACATTTTCCAGCCTGCAATGCCTGAGTCAGCATGACTGACTGAAAAATGTTATATTGCTAAGAAATTATGGTAGTGGCATGCAAATAGGTTGAAAAATAAACACAGGTGCAGCATTAATATACAGCTATAGTTAGTTTCATCTTCCAGATCTAAGGTTCACTTTGTTTCACTAACCTATTTAAAATCTCCTCTCTAGAATAATTTCCACTTCTATGGCAAATTGGCCAGTGGATCATTTGGGTACCAAAGTTCTTGTGATCTATGGGCAGTGATATGTCATCATTTCTATAGGAGGTAGCCACTTCTGTCCTGAATCACTGTGGACACAGAAAATGCTGCTTGCAAGAACTTTTCTTGCTTTTCTCTGGTCCCGTGGGAGAGAAAATCCTCTCATGAGGGCTATCAGTAGAGTTTCTGTAAACTGTGAACACCTG
>VYXC01001534.1:125996-138896 GCA_013397175.1 Platysteira castanea
AGTCTGTCATCTTTGAGACAGGTCACATACATGCCTACGTCTCAAATGTAGTGTGACAGGTATGCAGACTTTCCACAGAAAAATGGTGGGATGTCGTTTTAGCGATGGTGCCTGACCCACACATATAGTAAATACAAAAGGATTTCTTTGCTGCAAGGACTTGATTCCTTCACTCAACAGAGCATCCGAGAAGAGCTCCTTAAGTATGCCAGAAAGTGCAAGGCAACAGTAGTGTAAGCAAAACCACAAACTGCTTTCTGTCTGAAAGACTGGACTCTGGTTCTGGTCTGTGGGAGCTGTGAGTTAATGGGTAGGGCATGGGTACTGCAGAAGAGAGATGTCAGCCGTTCATCTCTACTTGCACTGTTTGAGCACCAGGGTCACAGACACTTGGTGAAAAGTTTATATTAATGTTACAAAATATAAAAAAGTAATGATGTTCATTGTTATCCTCTATCAGGATAACAATGGAATACTAAGAAGGTGACCACCTGCTCTGTTTCTTTGTCTATGTGAAATAGGATCAAGTTTCATTCCTGAAAGAGCTCAGACTGTCCTACTATACATATTTAAAGGCTCAAGTAATGTTCATATTTGTCAGCACTGAGATTTCAGAAAATGGAACTATCCTGGTTGACAACTGCTGGGTGTCATATCAAACCACAGAGCTGGTAAGTTTTAGTATCTTAATTTGCAACAAAAACTTTACATTTCAGAGAAACTTGTCTCAGTTTTGACAGAAATTGTGACTCATTTCACTGTGTGTAGCTATGAAATACTCTATTTAGTACAAGCTAAGAGGACTGCAGGCCATTCATGCTTATTAATCTGAATTTTATGCATTTCTATTTCTCTTTAAGTTCATTCTCTGTTAAGTAGAACAGTAGAAAGTAAAAATACAGAAATCTGAAATGTGTACTCCTGCCATTTAAGCTAAGATTGTACTGACAAGGCAATAGATAGTGGGGGGTTCTCTTGGCTCAGATTACCTAAAGTTTCCATTGTGTGAATTTATAGAATATTGAAACTATTATAACAATCAGGGTATTCAGATGCTTTGTAATCGATGTGACAGAAAAAGCAGCTGTGAAAATGAACAGCAAAGTGACTCAAAACATCACTCCAAAGAAAAAATATTACTTAAACAGTGCACCAGAGGAAAACTTTCCATATTCTGTACCTTAGGCAAAAAGGAGAAAAGTTCTGGTTTTAACACCATGATTCAGTTCCTGTCATCCATAGTGTGGGTAAAACAGGTTTTAAAAATCTGCTTTGGGATTCCAAAGCAATGTTGGAGGTTCCTATTGAAAACCATTGAATCTTCCTCATGGCAAGAGAGTGCCATCGACTCTGTCCAGTGATTTCTCTCCACCACTGTTATGATCTTCATAAAATTTATCTGAGAAGAGCAAAAGGGAAGTAGGAGAATCAAGAAGCCTCTCTGGCACTTTCGCGTCTCCCAATGGCTCCCACAACCATCCCTCAGAGCCTGGGTCTTTGCTGCCCTCGTGTGGATGTAGGTTTGGGAGGCCTTCAAGGCGGGAAAGGGGCCCCGCCGCCGTCACGCTGGACAAGCGTCCCTTTGTTACAGTACATTCAAACTTCGCAGGATCTGACGGCATGGGGCTGCACTCAGAAACAGTACATGTGCATAAAGAAACCAATTATACCAGGTAGTATTCAGGATTCCTATTTAACTTCATATTTATATTTGTTAAGGTCTATTTCCATGACATAGCATGCACGCACGTTTATTTTTTTTATGTGTTTTAATTGTAAAAATAATATTGGATGTTGTCAGTTAATCCTGGAGTAGTAAAATTGATTTCTACTACCAGTAACAAAAATTTCTTACGTGTATTAAGAAAAGAGATACAAAAATGGCACTGTAACTGCAGATATATCTATAGATACCTATAGATTTATACACACTAACATCAGACATAATGGTTCCTTCCATAATAAAGTCATTTCAGCTTGCCCAAAACTTTACAGAAACAAGAAAAAACCAAGTTTACAATCAAATACTAGGTAACAGAAATCAACAGGCTCAGATCTCTTCTCAGGAATAACACTGACTGTGAGGAGAAGCTTGAATCCTACCAAAACAACACAGTGTGATGCATATTGACACTGTAGAGGGCTTTGTGCACTTCAAAAACATAAATTAAGAGCAAGTACCCGACAATGGCTCTCCACAGTTCCTGTATTTAGTATAATGCTTCTCTTGCTAAGTGCTCGCAACTTTATTAAGAGCAATGAACTGAATTCAGCTAAGGAAAAAAGTGCTGAACATTCCAAGCCAGCAAGAGCTGTGACAGCATACTTATGAGCCAGATTTAACTGTACACTTACCGGGTTTGCATGGACAGGTTTTGGTAGCGGGGGAGCCCAGTGGTAGTTTCTGTGAGAAGCTGCTGGGAACTCCGCCGTGCCTGGCAGAGCCGATGCCCGCCGGACCTGAGGCAGGCCCGCTCTGGCCAAGGCCTAGCCTGTCCGCGGTGGTGCCAGCACATCTGCACAGCCTGTACGGGAAAGGAACATCTTTTTGCACAGCAGCGACTGCAGCCAGAGAGGAGTGCGGGTGTGTGAGAGGAACAGCCTTGCAGACACCACGGTCAGAGAAGACAGAGGTGGAGGAGGGGCTCCAGGCCCTGAAGCAGAAATTCCACGGCAGGGAGCGCCCCATGCCGGAGCACGTGGATGTCTGAGGGAGGCTGTGAGCCTGAGGGAAACCTGTGCTGGAGCAGGCTCCTGGCGGGAACCGTGGACCCGGGGCGAGANGAACATTCCAAGCCAGCAAGAGCTGTGACAGCATACTTATGAGCCAGATTTAACTGTACACTTACCGGGTTTGCATGGACAGGTTTTGGTAGCGGGGGAGCCCAGTGGTAGTTTCTGTGAGAAGCTGCTGGGAACTCCGCCGTGCCTGGCAGAGCCGATGCCCGCCGCATCTGAGGCAGGCCCGCTCTGGCCAAGGCCTAGCCTGTCCGCGGTGGTGCCAGCACATCTGCACAGCCTGTACGGGAAAGGAACATCTTTTTGCACAGCAGCGACTGCAGCCAGAGAGGAGTGCGGGTGTGTGAGAGGAACAGCCTTGCAGACACCACGGTCAGAGAAGACAGAGGTGGAGGAGGGGCTCCAGGCCCTGAAGCAGAAATTCCACGGCAGGGAGCGCCCCATGCCGGAGCACGTGGATGTCTGAGGGAGGCTGTGAGCCTGAGGGAAACCTGTGCTGGAGCAGGCTCCTGGCGGGAACTGTGACCCCGGGGAGAGAAGGTCCTGTAGTGGAGCAGGTTTGCTGACAGGGGACCCGCACTGGAGCAGTCTATTCCTGAGGGACTGCACCCCATGGAAAGGAACCCACACTAGGGCTGTTTAGAAAGAGCTGAAGCCCTTAGGAGGAACCCCAGGCTGGAGCAGGTGAAGAGTGAGGAGTCCTCCCCTGACAAGGAAGGAGAGGCAGAGAGAATGTGTGATGAACTGACTGCAAGTCCTGCCTCTCTGCAGGAGACAAGGTAGAGAATTCAGGAATAAAGTTAACCCTGGGAAGAAGGGAGGGGGGAACAAGTTTTTAAGTTTTAGGTTTATTTCTCATTCCTACACTGGTTTGATTGATAATTAATTCAAATAATTTTCCCAAATCAAGTCTCTTTTGCCCCTGACTGAGATTGGTGAGTGATCTCTCCCCATCCTTACCTCTCCCCTTTCCAGGTGGGGAGAGGAGTGATGGAGTGGCATTGATGGGCACCTGGTGTCCAGNAACTGTGACCCCGGGGAGAGAAGGTCCTGTAGTGGAGCAGGTTTGCTGACAGGGGACCCGCACTGGAGCAGTCTATTCCTGAGGGACTGCACCCCATGGAAAGGAACCCACACTAGGGCTGTTTAGAAAGAGCTGAAGCCCTTAGGAGGAACCCCAGGCTGGAGCAGGTGAAGAGTGAGGAGTCCTCCCCTGACAAGGAAGGAGAGGCAGAGAGAATGTGTGATGAACTGACTGCAAGTCCTGCCTCTCTGCAGAAGACAAGGTGGAGAATTCAGGAATAAAGTTAACCCTGGGAAGAAGGGAGGGGGGAACAAGTTTTTAAGTTTTAGGTTTATTTCTCATTCCTACACTGGTTTGATTGATAATTAATTCAAATAATTTTCCCAAATCAAGTCTCTTTTGCCCCTGACTGAGATTGGTGAGTGATCTCTCCCCATCCTTACCTCTCCCCTTTCCAGGTGGGGAGAGGAGTGATGGAGTGGCATTGATGGGCACCTGGTGTCCAGCCGGGGTAAAATAACCACAACTACTTACGGCTCATGATTCAGTTTAGGGTTCCAACCACTAGAGTTCTTTGAGTTAGAACCCATTTTCTATTCAGTCATAGAGAACACAGACTTTTGGTAATAAACTACAATGCAATTGATGGATAGCTCTTTTAATACATTATTCTGAATAGAAGGAACTTTCAAATATTATGTTTTTTAAATCCTAAGGGAAACTTTCTTCAATTTGGAAAAAAGCAAAACATTTGATTTTATAAGAAGGGAAAACAAAAAATATAAGGAGAGATTATTTTACAGAGTTACCCTTTATACAGCAATTTCAAACACAGCCTGTTTCTCTCACCCAGCCCCCTCTTTCACTTTCCTGCTAGTTATATGGATATTTTTGGTGTCATTTTCCTCAAAAATATTGAATGACGTTACTGAATCAGTATGTGAAGACACTTAAAATGTCCTTAAATCATTAATATGTTATGCTGAAGCAATAGCATTTATTGAGTTCCATAAAATGAACAAAGAAACAGTTAAAATTCTGTGTATTCTGTAGTGTGTTAGCATAGGAAAATTGAATTGCATCATAACTCCTACTAAAGAAATATGAATATGAAGATATTCCAATCCAAATAATTAAAATATTTACATCAGTAATATTGCCAGTATGTATGATAATTTCTAATGAGCAACCTTATGTTATTTAACTTGCATCTTAAAGCTTTTTATATATAAAAGAACCTAAACCAGCAGTGAGTCACTGCAGAATATTTTTTCACTACTTCTTGAAAACAGCAAGGAAAAACCATCCAATGTTACTTGCTTTGTTTTCCTACTGTGAACAAACAAAGCATCTAGTCTAAGCAGTTTTGATATATTTTTATACTGTCTAAAAAAAAATCCCTAAAATCATTATCAAACAATTTCTGTAAATGTAAAAAGTCACAGAAACATGGTGTCTGCTGTTCATATGGGATTTTGTAGACGTTCATGAGCTTGGTTTAAGTGTCCTCTGCTCTGGCCAAAATCTATGAGAATGTTATTTGTTTTGGCTCATTATGGATCTGAGCTTAAGAACACTCTCTAAGAATTTATCTGGGAACCAATGAAAAGTCAATGCAGGTATCAGTGAGCAGGTTTTTTGTGCTTCCTAATAGGAACTCAAGTTGCCAGGCAGGTATATCCTTTTCCACCTCTGGTTTCCAACTGGGTTATTTTACGTAGCTGCTAATAATATGGATCAGTAGTTGGCAGTGAGAAAGATAGAGATGCCTGCCGTTGATCCCTGCCACTGAAATAATAATGATATGTAGGAGCAAAGAAGCTTCTGTAAACTTTCATTTTGGCTTGATTTTGTAAAGTGCTTTCACATAAAGTTTTTAGGCACATCAGTAATCTCTTCAATTCTCTAAGAAAATACCGTGTTGTTAAAGGTAGGAATTTGTCCGTACTGAACTGAGGCCAGGAACGGATGGCAGACACCAGAATGACCTTTCTCAACTCTCACAAATTTTAACTGTTTTCCATTTACCCAACTGATAAGTTGGGCTCCATTTTAGAAGTCCCACTGACATCTGTGACACTATGCACAATAGACCAGCAATCAGTGGCTCCATGTGGGAAGACAAGCTTTTGACAGATTTTAGTGTGTTAGAAAAACTCTCCTGCTGCCTATTTTAACATGAAGGATGGGGAACTATAAGGATTAACAGCCTGAATTGAAATACAGAGATTTTTTTTTTGAACACTCTAGGCAGAAAGAATCCAGTTGTATAAACCAGCTGAAATTTTCACCATTGTGCAAACAATTATCAGTGTCTATAACTCCTGCATCAGAAATTACTATGTCTGAAAAAACAAGAATGTTCTATTTGCTGCACCATAGTAAGTACTTAAAAATTGTAAAAGAACTGTTGTGGATATGTTATAAAAATGTATTCATATATGTATTTCTATATTTTTCTCCTCGTTAAAGAGCAGTTTCGTTCCCTACCTCAAAAATTACTGAATCCTTGGTAAAACTATTTCTTAGCGGAAAATGAGCTCATCAATATGTCAAAGTGATGATTAAACAGTAATGATCTGCAGACTTTAAAAGTATGGAAGAGAAGATAGATGGGGGAAAAAAAGGGAGTATTTAATTAAACATTCTGCTTTCCTCTGTGTTCTGTTTTCTCAGGATGATTTAGTCTCCCTTACCTGAAATAAGTCAAGATCTTCCAGTGAGTAATGCAGGCTCATTTTAGTCCAGCTGTTGTCATCAATTGTGGAGGGAATCTGAAGTGAGAAGGTGGTATCTTAGGTGTAGCAGTTCAGTGTTTTAAGCTAAGTGGAATAATTCTAGATTTCTGGGAATTTTTTCAACGGTTCACTAGTAGCTAGATAGCAGCACCCAAAAGAAATGGCAGTTGCCTTAATCCCTCTTAGATTTCTCTGTCTGTTGCAATTCCCTCATCAGTATGACAGAAATAATCCCACTAGTGCTCAGAGTATTTTTTATTATTTTTTAATTAACTAGTACGAGTATGCATAGTGTCCACCACGTGTACCAATCTGGCATCCCCAGTTTTACAGCAGTCACCCTGAAATTCAGACAATCCATCCAATAATGCAAATCTCTCAGAGACTTTTTCTCCTTTCAAACTGAGAAAAATAATGCCATCCTATTTCAGAGGAAGGAGGAAAAATGTGTTAATTTTTAGGAAGCACTTACCTTTTGAAATGAGTGAAACAAACTGAAACTGCTACTTGTAAATGGAAGCATATTTTTCAAATCTATTTTTCTTTAGATTTTCCTGATCAGCAATCCCTATTTTTTAATATAAATTATTGAATCAATTCTTTAAACAAAGAAAAAAGATGAAATTAAAATATGTATTGTCCAATTTAATAAACTTACCATAATTATTCAAATTATTTATCTGGAGCTGCCTAATTACAATTGTGATTACTCTCTGCCCTTCCTTCAGACTGTCAATATTCATATAAACAGCCTTTTTTCCCAGAATTTTTGGATTAACCTTTTAGTCAAACAAGCACAAAATTTCCTTTAAAGCAACTGAAATACCTATATTTTTAAAAGCAGTGTTCCTACAACATACACAAGCTATTTGGCTCTGCAGCAAGCAAAAGTACATGTGCATTTACCCGTGCAAAAACCATAAAATACTTGTTTGGATGAATCCAGGAAAGAATAGCTCATAGGTCTGATGGGCCTCATCTATGCTGGCATAATTTAATGCATAATTCTAACAAAATACATCAGTCTTGAAAAGCTTTCACAATCTGATTTCGGCCTACTGCCAAAAAACTTAAACATTTTTAAAAGCTGATTACAAAGCTGCTGATTTTAAATGTTCTTCTGAAGAAAGACACCAGGCAACAATTACAAAATATCTTAGTTACACTACAGTTTCTTTAAGAGAGCTTCAGCTTTCAATATTTCTAAAAGAATGAGAAAGACTATATGGTTTTGCTTGTAGTTTGTATTTCATTTCTCTAAGCTCATTAATTAGAGAAACCTTTTTTCTCTTCATTAAGTGTTAATTTGATCGCATGTATCTATACCATGACTCACTTAAATATGTACGTCTTTAACAGGAAAATGTTAGCAGTGGGAAATAGATAACAAAATCTTGTGCCTGCATTATTGTCAATTCCTTTAACATGCTTTTAATAAGTTTTATGAATTTAAAGTGTGAAGTAGAGGAAAAGGTGAAAATGTTTCAACTTTCAGAAACTATTCATCAGTAGTTCCTCACATTCACAATATATTTGAGAAGAAATGTTTAAGATGTGGAAGGTAAGCAGTTCCTTTAACTGAGTTTAAGGCTCATTTGTTGGTTTAATCTGTATATGGAAATTCACTGTTTATTTTAGATATAAACCCATTTTGTCGTTTATAGTGATGAAGACTGGGCTATATACATTCTGTAGCACAGTTTCATTTAAGTACTTTATTTCTGCATAACAAATACTGTTGAGCCTTCCTTAAGAGGCATGCAGGCAGGACTAGCAATATTAACTCTTTGATGATGTAATGAAATAACAATCATAAATTTAAAAAAAAAAAAAAAATGGGAAAATCAGCAAACCTGAAATCTTTGATTTAAGGTGAGTCATCCAGTCATTTGCTTACTCTGTCCCACAGCAGCTTGGAAAAGATCTTAGAGCAGCTCTATTGATAATTTTTTTTCCCCCAGTTTATTGGAGAAAGCAATATGATTTTTCCTAGGAGTGTTCCTACCATGATTAAAATATGTTTTATTATTTGTTTATCTGATAATTACAGGCAAAAAATTAAACCAAATCGTTTTTAACTGCTACTTTCTATTCTCTACTCTTCATGCCAACTTTCTTATGAGCCAGCTCCCAGCCTAGATTCAGGACAATCTTTTCAAGATCTCCCACTCTTAATTACATTTTTGGAGAGTTTTACAAAGCAATATCCTACCTTCCCCAGTGTAAGTGTTTGGGGACTGTAAGTAAAGAGTATGAGAACCTTTCCCACATTTCACCAATCTGTTCGAAGAGCCTGTGAAGATACCTGACAGCTGATAAAGCTGGCTTTTGGGAATATTCTAGTTTATAACAGGGACCGTGCCACTTGATGGCAAGCCTGAACAATGACAGGTACTTTTTCTCCCTTGTCCCCAGATTCCTATTAGCATTTTTCAAACATACACTGAGGGCAACATGATACCATACAAGGATATAAAGTCCTAAGTGAATATATTACACTGCTTCAAATAAAGCACTGTGAAAGGTAGTAGTCCCATGTAAACTATCCCATTACTTCAGAGAACTGACCTTTAAGCAAGAACTCTAGTAAAAGATAAAAATGCTGATATTTATCTTGCATAGATGGAAACTTATATCCATAAAGAAAGTTTTCATTCAGTTATAGTCAACACTTAAACCAATAATTATTCATTTTACTATTAACACTTTAGATAAACATAATTGGATGTTCACTCAACTAATAATCCAAGGCAATGTATTTAAACTGAAGAATGCAGCACTCAATTATTCTCAATTATTCTTGATAGAAGAAGCAGAAGTCATTCACCTCTACCAGAATGAATAAACTTTTGAGGGAAAGATGCTGAGAAAAGGAATATCTTAGAGGTGTGTAGATATACAACCCCATAACAGAAGACCTAATCCCATTTACCAGCTAACCTTCAGTCTGCAGTTATTGATTTGACTGCTGAGATGCACTGTATTATTCCTTTAGGGATTAATCAGCCTTGTTCCAGCAATAATATGGTCAACTTCACTTGAAAAGGTGCTGAATAATGAAGAAGATCACAGCAAGACACTCAGCAAACCTAAAGAGAGAGAAAAATGTAAACTCAACATGACTTTCACATTTACAGAATGCTAATCTAAACAAACAATTAATTGAAAAAGCTAATAATTATGTTCAAATATAGTTATCTTGACATTTACTATGTGCTTAAGTTTTCATCATTCTTGAGATAAAACTTGGCACAGATTTTTAATGAAGTGTAAAAAAAAGAGAAAAGAAAATTTCCCTATTCTGTGACAACTCTAAAAATTATTCTCATCTTTAATTGGAGGGAGTAGTTTAAAAATTTTATAAGGGCTCCTTGACATCAACAATAATTAATTCAGGAAAGAAACCTGAAAACTTCCCTATGCTTCATTTAGGTTACTGAAATGAGTTTCAACAATATATTACAGATAAATTTTTTAAACAAGAAATTCTTATTTGGTGAAAAAGTAAAAAAGTAAATTGACAAACTTTTGCAACCATAACAAAACACTGGTTTCCCACTACAAACTGAATTGACAATTGTCAAAAATCTGGTTTCAGAATTTATATTCCAAGATAACCAAAACAAGAACAGGAATCTGGCGGTGGAGGGCAAAGGGGCCTTCCCCACAATATCTCAAACAAATCCAACTAGGAATTAGTACACTGATACATGTGCCAAAGTTGTGTAAAACATTATGGAATAGAAACTTAGCTGAGTAGCAAATCGATTCTTCAAGACATTGTGGCAATTGTGGAGGAGACCAAGTATCCAAGCAGAAGTCCCATAGTGAGCAGTGGGGTTTCCACCAGCTACGGTGGGAAACGAAACCATGGATGCATTTCTTTTCACAAACCAGGGAAATAAAATAAACCATGTATGATTAATGGATGGAAAAGGTCATTTTATTTCCTACTCTCCTTGTGCAATACCAGCTGGAAACTAATCCCCACACAGCTGTTCACTCACTCCTCCCTGGTGGGATGGGAGAGAGAATCGGAAGGGTAAAAGATAGAAAACTTGTGGGTTGAGATAAAGGCAGTCAAATAGGGAAAGCAAAAGCTACACAGACAAACAGAGCAAAACAAGGAATTAATTCACTGCTTCCCATGGGCAGGCAGGTGTTCAGCCATCCCCAGGAAGGCAGGGCCCCATCATGTGTAACAGTGACTTGGGAAGACAAACACCATCACTCTAAATGCCTCCCTTTCCTTCTTTGTTCCCCTAAGTTTATATGCTGAGAAGGATGCCATATGGTCTGGAATATCCTTCGGTCAGATGGGATCTGCTGTCCCCACTGTGTCCCCTCTCAGCTTCTTGTGCACTCCCAGCATGCATGCTGGTAGGGTGGTGTGATGGGCAGAAAAGGCCTCAGTGCTGTGTAGTCTCTGCTCAGCAGTAAGGAAAACACGCCTGTGCCACCAACACTGTTTTAAGAACAAATCCGAAACATAATCCCATACAAGCTATTATGAAAAAAATAAACTCTATCCTGGCAAAGACCTGCATACCTTTACAGGAATTATTCTTAAATACAACATTCATTAATTACCTCGTCACAATTAATCAGAGTCCATGTTTTAATGCCATTAAAAACCACCAAACAAAACTTCAGTTTTTACAATACTTCAGTGCAGCATTTGTTAACTTAAGGCTTCCTTCATCATTTTATTTTGAAGACAGATGACGTCTGGAAAGGGGTATTTAGAACTAGAAAAGTACAAGAAAGAAACATGGTTCTTCCCTAGTTTCCTGGGACACAACAGTAGGCACAGGAGAAAGGGTAAGGCCAGATCACTGCCTCACTCACTTTGGAGCATTATTCTAATTGCTTGAGAGGTCATGTATGGGGAGAAGACAGTGGGCAGGCCACATACCTGGACACATCCGGAGACAAATAGCTTGAGGGAAGCAGAGCCACTTACTCCTTACTACTGCTGATTCAGCGCCAGGTTGGACTTCAAGCAATAATGCAACAAGTGGACAGTGCAGACACATCGACTCTCATAGTTGCTTTCTAGATTACCTCAGTGAAAAATGATTACTTTTTATCCCCATCCAAAAATATTAAAGCAGTCAGAGTTAGGATGATGAGGTGACTCTATGAAGAAATTGTCTTAAGGCAAAAATTTTAAATAGCATTTTTCATGTGGATAAAACTGCCAACTGAAATTCCAAGATTTTGTGTCCATATAAATTTATGTAGTTTCATAGTAATTTATAGTTTCAACAATTACAGCAATGACAGCCTGAAGCCAAGCAAGGCTTTCCCTCGTGCCTCAGACTTCAAGCTGAATATTTCATTTATGTGACACAACTTGGTATGAAAACTACTGTTCTGGCATTGCAAACAAAATCACCTTTAATATTGTTTTATAGATTATTTAGCAGGAAAGAGTTTATGGCACACTTTCATTCTGAATTATCACTTTGTTGCCAGAACAATGATATGTATAACTATCTGGCTAGCTTTGTGCTGTACTTCATAACCAAGCCCATCTGTATCCTTAATTATCTAAAAAATTGGTCAAGCTAAATTCCAGATGCTACACTTTATTTTATCATTGCTACCCAAGCCAATGTTGAGTTCTGTGGTTTAATTAAGGATAGTGTAATAAAATGTTGCTTCTGACCAAAACCCAGGACCTTTGCCCCTCACATGCCCTGCATCTTATCTGAACGCTGCAGTACTCAAGACAGTTTCACCAGATTATACCTTTAATTTCTGCAAAACTAAGTAATGTAGCTAAATTCATTTATATCTACAGTAAATTACACAATTTACTAAAAATAACTACACTGTTATTTAGGAAGAAAGAACTTCTAGTGTCAAGATTGCAAAATTAATTTTGTGGGTACAGCTGTGCAAATAACTGATTGTGTTGATATGTCTCCTGCACCAAAAACAATTAAAAAAATATTTAAGGCAGATAGAAAAATAAAGAATTTCTGATTTACATTCACCCTATCCCCTCACAACATAATTCTCAGTCAAAGTAAATACTGTCTATTGGAGCTAAAAATAGAAAGTTTTGTTTTGTTCGCTACTTGTTGGCCCTTTTTGGGGTCAGTTGTTACTTTTGGTTGTTTAGTTTTGTTTGTTTGTTTTTAAGGTAACCAGATTTAGGGGTGAGACTTCATTTTGAAACAGGAAGTTGAGGTGCAAATTGAAGCATTTTGGGTTTTTACGCACATAGACACACCCTGATATCTTTCTTCTTCCCATCGTTCATCTCCCTATCCTCATCAAAGGTTTATTTCTCAGTGAGCCTGGCCATAACTCAAGGGGTGAGCTTTGTCCCAGACCCAAATCTCAGGCTGTAAAGGCAAGTAAAACAAACCAAGTCCATAACCTTCACTT
>VYXC01001534.1:138905-156662 GCA_013397175.1 Platysteira castanea
TTTTTTTTTTTTTGGCTGAGCACTGCTATGTTACTCCTTAATCATTGCCATTAAAATTGCCACAAATACATGACTGCATGCACAGGTACACAGTCAGAGCACCTCACCCTTCCTCCACCATCCTGTTAAAGGCAGCTTTCTGAACAGTTTTACATCAGTGCACCAAATCTGCACACAAAAATAGAATGAAGAAGATCTCTATGCAGTATCTATATGAGGATGCAAAGTCCAAAACACAAAGAATTGTGGAAGAAAAAGAAGATAAATAGAAAAGGGATAATTTACCCATAAAATAGTAAAGAAACAAAATTCTAAATGAACATTAATTTGTGAAATTATGCCACCTATATATTCTGTTTCAAATTCAGCCAGTTTATGACTTTCTCTGGTTTTTTTCCACCCGCTTTCAACCCTTCTTCTCTTTTCCCAAGCCACAGTTGAGATTGTTGCAATTTAAATGCTCCAAGTACAAGAATTTAGTATAGCCATTATTATTTTTTGCACACTAGGCATGCGACATGAACAAATAATTTAACGTTAACAAATGTTGCACCATTAAAGCTTTTCTATCAAGTGTTTAGATCAAAAGCAAAAAATGGCTTGGAAATACTTAAACTTTTATAATTGAGCTAAACTGATTACTGAGAACTGAAGGACTCTTAAACATTATATAGGATCTTTTTTATTAAGGAATCAAAAATTGTATTTTATAAAGCCCCTAATGTAATCGTACTCTAGTGACAGATTTGTACTCTGGCCTGTGGTGAATCCTGAACCCTGTTCACATAATTGGCTGTGACACCAAGGTCATTTTGCAGTGTTGGTGTTTAAAGTATATGATAAAAGGTAGTGTAGAAATCACATCCCAGCAAGAAACATTCTAGCATTTTGTGGTGTAACACATTCACCAATGTTTGCAGGGGTTCCATTTGCAGTGCTATCTTCTGAAGTGTTACATAAGACTTGTTATCCAGCAAGTTAGAAAGGATAGACCCTTTTTGGTTTTTGCACTTCCCATCCACTTGGCCCTTCCAGGAAGAAAGGAAAAGCAGCACCAGTGGTTCCCCGCATATCTTGTTCTTCTTTCAAACTGAAAGCAGACAAATGTGGGGGGAACTACCTACATCTACCTGCACAGGACGCAATAAAGAACTTAATAAGCAGGTCTAGGTCATGCCAAACAATACAGAGGACAAAATAAAGGAGCCTTTTTTTCCACAAGGTGTCCGTTTGGTTTTACACTATTGTGTCCAGTTGTGACATTAATTAAAGCCAGTGCTGTTTTGAATCATTATAAATTGTGGGATTATGTTTTTCTCTAAGTGCTCTCCATCTCAAACTTCTGGGCACACAATGATTTGTCTATTGTTTTGTCTGCTTAGCTTAACCAAATACATCTTCAGTTATCTTTCCTCATCCTCATTACTATATATTGCAGTAAGAGATTATTGCCTTATGAATATTTTCCATAAATATTTCTTAACTAAGAAGAGAGTTTCCTGCCAGAACACTTGTAAGTTCCTTGCAAATTACATTTCTAAATGAACAAAGAAAGAAAAGAGATTGTTTTGCTTTGCTATGAGCTTCTCTAATTCCATTGACTTTTCAAGAAGCACACCTGATAAGGACCAGCTTACTTCAGGAGGCAAAAGATGAAAATCAGTCTATTTATTAAATCATTAGAAACTCAGACAGAAAGTAGTGAAAGAATACTGTGAGTGACAAAAGTACTGAGTGACTTTTGTCAAATATACTTCACTTTTTCTTCTATGTTTAAGATTGTCATCAAGTTCTACAATACTGCACACTGTCATCTAGTGTTATTTATGCTTCCATTCCTGAGTAAAGAATTTTTAGCATTGTCCTATAACACAGTGCATGAGTTGCTACATCTGGTGAAAATAGAACACAGCATTTTTTCAGAACTAGATTTACACATTTACTTTTATTCTTCCACAGTATGAAAGCAATCTGAGCAGGCACCCAGGCATTAAAAACTTCCATGCATTTCTAGACACTCTGTTTTGAAAAGTAATGATACAACCTGATCTTGAGAATGGTTGCAATGAGCTTTCTAAGGAATTTTAGGTGAATGCTTTTGTTATTGATACAATGCATCTTTGAAAACAAACCACAGCAATACACCAAAAAACCAAATCTCTCCCTTTAACCTAAGGATATACTAAAATAAAAAAAAGTAAAAAGTTTAAAATATACTTGTATTTTTCTCCTCAGTTCAGTTCTCATTTTTATATTGATAGTTAAGAAATCTAGTTTCTGCCTCTCCCATTTTGTCAGGATTTGAACCTCTGATTTAAATGGGTAATAATCCCTATTTTAGACCTTCCAAATATGACGTGGGTGAAATGCATGGCTGCTTAGGATCTTAGAACACACTTTAATATTGACCTCATCACCTGAACCAATTCTCTGCTCGGAATCATTGTTTCTTTCTTCAGGTCATAAAAACCCCATTCTTTAGGCTAGGTGGTGGTTATCCACAAAGTTGTCCTGAAAAGAGTTTCTTCCAGCCTTAGTTTCAATAAGTGACACCATTGCACAAATAACCTTTTCTCAGTTTTCCCAGTAATTCCAAAATTACTTAACAGCAGGATACTGGGCCTGAGCTCTGCCTCTTTCCTGTGAATTGACTAATGATGCTGGTGAGATACTAAACAAATCCCTACAGTGTAGTAGATGTTTGCAGCCATAAAGCTTTTTCTGCACCATAAAGGGTGATGTGATTCCACACAGCCCTTGGTATACGCTGTCCTGAAGTGACACTGCTGAGCCATTTGTGCACAGCAAGTATGAATCTGTCTAAATGACTGTTATTAGAAGTACAATGTTGTTTCATGAAAACAGTAGTTTCACTCCACATGAAAACAGCTCCTAAGAACAGAAAGAAAAATGAAAGTAATGGGGACTATTAATGGGATGAAAAACACTCAGATCCTTTCTCTCTTAACTAGGTCAAGCCAAATTAGCCTATCACAATAAAAACATGTTGCTATTTGCAATAAATATGCAATTTCAAAATTACCTCACACCTGTAGACTAGTTTAACATCATAAGTAAGACTACAGTTTCTTCCATTTTTTCTCATGTAATGTCAGTTTGTATTGAGAAAAAACCAAAACAAAAACCCCTTGAGTATTTAAAATCACAACTATCAGTCTTTAACTTCGTTTTCTCATACAAGATGAAAGTTTTGATCGTACTATCCCACATAATAAATGTTCTAGTATAGTTCTGCCAACAGGACAATTTTGCCTGGCACCATACAGAGTTTGTTAGGCACGAATTCATTTCCACACACTCTCCTCACTCTAATAATTAACTTGTTCTATTAAATGTTTGCAACCTGCATTTTCTTCCTGCCAGAAATTCATTTCCCATCTTTCTCTTGTCAGTCATCATGTGAACATAAACTGGTCATCCACCAGGTATCCAAAATTTGTTGTTCTCAAATGAATTTTCTCCAAATTAACTTTATAGAACTGCACCTGGAATTCATTTTTTTCCAAAAATGCACTCTTTGTGTTTTCTCAGAAGCAAATGCAAACGGCATAGAGGAAGTTTCTCTTAGGAGTATTCAGCTTGCGCAACTAGAGACCACCTTTGTGAGATTTATCTTGATAAAAATATATTTATAATATGAATAAACCCTTATCATTTTCAAAGTACAGTACAAAAACCCAGAAGTGTAATCTCATTCTGCAGCACACACTGTATTTGTGATTCAGCTTGTTTTCTGTGGTAGAGGGCTGAGTGTTCAGTGAGCAATATAAGTAACTTAATCTTTCCCAGTATCCATTTTCGTTTATTTGTCCTAGTCGGAATATCTGTATGGGGAAGACAAAAAAAAAAGGAATGTGTGCCATTCCAGAGGTAGAGTATGCAAGTGTTAAGAGAAAAAAGACCAATAAGACTCTGCAGGAAAAATATGTAATCAAAAATGATAATTGGAAACATCAGTCTGATCAATCATTCGTAACTGTGGACATAGATTGTTTGGTAGCACCATGGAAAGGTTTTGTTCCACAGAAAAGACTGAAGTAGACTATGCAAATTTTAATGAAAGACTACAAATGTTATAATGAAACAAAATGGTTGCAATTTCCTAACAACAAAAATCTAGTGTCACACTATTAGAGAGGGAAAAAATATTTTTTAGAATGTTTTTGCTTCACATAGTTGCGTCATACGATTTAACAACTTTGTCTCAAATATTCCTGGCAGGTATTATAGCATTTTTTTCTAAGGATTGCTTACAGTTCTGACAGTAAAAATCAATGCTGTACTTCATACAACAAATTTATAAAAACAATAATTTTATGTTTGCATTAATTTTGCAAAAAATCACAGATTCATTTAGGATGGAAAGAACTTCTTGAGGTAACCCAGTCAAACATGCTGCTCAGGCAGGGTCAGCTACAGCAGGTTTTCCATGTCTTTGTCCAAGCAGGTTTTCAGTATCTCCACAGACAGAGATGCCACAAAAATTCTGGGCAATGTGGTCTAGTGTTACCTGAGACTTTGACCTATTTCTGATCCCCAGCTATCATAGAATCAGAATCACAGAACAGACCAGTTTGGAAGGGACCACAGTGGGTCGTCTGGTCCAACTTCCCTGCTCCAGCACAGTCATCCCAGAGCACATGGCACAGGATTGCATCGAGATCATTCTTGAGTATCTCCAGTGAGGGAGACTCCACAACCTCTCTGGACAATCTGCTCCAGTGATTGTTCGCACACCCAGTGAAAAAGTTCTTCCTCATATCCAGGTGGAGCTCCCTGTGCATCAATTTCTGCCCATTGCTTCTCATCCTATTACTTGGCATCACCGAGAAGAGCCTGAGTCCATCCTCTTACAGCTTGACAGCTATGTACATCTTGTTTTCTTGCTGCCTTCCCAGACCCAACGTAACTGTTGCAGAAGGAATGGATTAACCATGAACAATGTTTTAACTTGTTAAAAATGGTACAGCAGGAGCTATGAGAAAGATGCAGAAAGAAGAAACTGCAAAAATCACGTCCTTTTACACAGAACACAACACCCTGGTGATGATTGCAGAACATCCTGCAGCAAGATAAGCAAGTATGCAAAAGAAGAGTAACATAATAGCTTGCTCTGCATTAGCTAGCATGTAGACAGAACAAATGGAAATTGTTATATAGAAGCTTAAACAGTAAAAATATCTGTGCCTCCTTTTAATAAATGTCCGTGCTTCATCAATACTTGGTCTGTGTGTTTCAATCGTTGTTAACTAACAAACTTCACTTAACTTTATTCCACTCTCGATATAATGCTTACACCGCCAATGAGTATCACTAAGAGGGTTGTAGTCTGAGTTACTTTATTTGTATGCTGCAAAAAAATTCTCACACAGTTTGAAGGAATCTAGTTTTACTATGAGCAAATTGTGACTGAAGTGTATAAAGATAGTTTACGGTTTTTCCTTGCACTATATGTAAAAACGCACAGAAAATTGGGAGGGACAGGGCGGGAAACCTTGCAACTTTAATTTCACTCATAAAAATGTTGTATTTTCCTGTATGTTAGAATAAGATCTATCCATCGCTGACATTCTTTACATACAAATGCATCTTGGGAAACCTAAAAGTAGATTCCCCCTTTATCTAAGGCTCTACAAAAATGAATTTTTTTCTCTTACATCCCTTTGCTTCTTCCATTAAGCAGAACTCTATTTTATTGCACTATGGTTTATTATTGGTGGAGTTCTATGGAAGAATAGAACAATAACATCATAAGAGGCTGATACACAAGTTATATTCTGTAGACAGCTGTATAATTGTTATCTTTAAACAAGTGTGACAATCCTAAGTGTCTAAGATAGTCTTTCTGAACACTCCAGCTGATGTTCTCTCAGGTAATTGTTATGGCATGCAATAAAGGCATTCAGTGCTTTCTCATCTAGGTATTATATGTGATTTTCCATTTACTCTGTGCTTTCTTTTGTTTAAATTTGAATTTTTCCCTGCTGAAAACACAAGAGTTAAGTGGCAACAATACTGCACATCTTTGGCAGTGTTCCACAAGTAAGAAATGAAAAAAGAAAAGAGGCAGGAAGAGGATAATATGCTGACATGCAACCTAGGTCTCATGAATCTCTTCTGCTTTCTGATGAACACAAAAACAAAACCAAGAGGCATCACTTCCAGCATTTAAAAAAGCCATTACAAACTCACCCAGTTTTTGTAAGGCACAGAGGGAGGAAACGATGCAAGCAAATTTTTCAATCACTTGTTATAGAAGATAAGTACTTCAATGCAATTAGTTAGTCTTTTTCAAGGCAAGAGAATGGGCTTATCTCGTGCATGAAGGGGTATCAAGGTTTAAATTGATGCAAAGGCTACAGGTTTTGATATTTTCAAAGAAAGTGCTAATGTTGCAGACCCTTACATTAACGAGCTCTCCAGGTGTTCCACCTAGCCACTTTTCACACTGTCTTCTCATGTCTAGTACAGCAAGACTCTTTGAATGTTTTAATTACAGCGCTAATCTCACACTTGTCCTCTTGTCCATATGCCTTCATTTGTTTCAGGACTTATGATCTCTCTCCCCTCCTTTGGTCTACATTGATGGCTGGTAGGAAGTGTATCTGAATACTTTCTGGTTATCCTTTTCTGAGACCTCTGATTCTAGTTGGAATGTTTGCACAAGTATGGTTCTGCAGGTTAAAGTGTGAAAGGAAGACAAGTTTTATAAGTTTTACAGTTTTAACATTGATAATTTAATAAAACATATATTTTTAAAAAGAGCAGGATTTTTAAAGTTATGATGGATGGATGAAGTTATGATGGATGAACTGTGGATCACAAGCAAGACTTGCGAGTCTGTAACAGTGTTCTAGGACGTGTCAGGAGACACAAATAGAAAGGATTTGAAGTAGTTAATGCTCATTCCACTATTAAGTACGAGGACTAAAAAATGTTTATCATTTTAAAAATAATCTAAATTTACGTATATTATAAATATTAATTCAATACAGAATCCAGATGTTTTCAGTTATACCTCGACTGTGATTTCTTATTTTTCATTTTTGCCAGAAAACTTCCAAGTGAAATTCACCAAAGAAACAAACACCATAGAACTGAAACGTGAAGATGCTTGTTTTTGCAGTGGAATTATAGACTCCCTAAGCATGCAAGGTACATGTTGACCCAAAATCTCTTATCAGAGTACTTTAGAAGGTCTCGTTGCCAATGACCACATATTAATGAAGGAACCCAGAGTCAGATCCAGCTGACAGTACTGCCAGCAAATCTGGAATTTATCTGTTTAAATAGCTGGAGTAGCTCTGCAGTTATATTTTCCCATTTCACAGCAGCATGTGGCACTGAACTATACCATAAATCTGGGGTTTGTTTGTTTTAAACTTCATTGTTGTTTTCCACTTACGAAGAAGTACTCCATATTATTCATCCTGCATTTAAACTGGAACAACTATTGACTTCTCAAACTTAAATAGAATATTTCCCTGACTTTGGAAAAGGCACCATTTTCTCACTCTGTGAAATTACTGAGCAGAAATTGGTTTTGGTTTTGATTTCCTAGGGAAGATAATGAATCA
Organism: Platysteira castanea; assembly: GCA_013397175.1. NCBI lineage: Eukaryota > Metazoa > Chordata > Aves > Passeriformes > Platysteira > Platysteira castanea. The sequence goes on from VYXC01001534.1 coordinate 146,504, forward strand.
GAATGGAAAATGCCATTTAGAAAAATCTTTAAAGGAATTAATTTTTTGTGCTCAATAACATGAAACAAAGTATTAATACCTGCAACAGAGAAGAAATAGAAAATATAGATACTCTTTATTGGATGAGGAGGCTCTTGTTTTTCTCAGTCATTGCACATGGAAGTATGCTGTGCACTGCTAATTAGAAACCTGAGACTTCAAAAGCAGGTGAGAACAAGCTGGTTATCAAACCAAACTTGTTTCCACCCTTTAACTGAGGAGTCTCTTGATGAAAGAAGTCCAGTGTTGATAAAGCCAGAGGTTTTTTTTATTATCGTTCAGAGGATTATTTCCATATATGAACAAATTTAAAGTTTAATTAATAATGTTTTGGGACTCAAAGCAGTAGTGCCATACAGTTTTCGGTTTTGTGAAGGTTGTTGATCCTGGCTGGACACCAGATGTCCACCAAAAGTGCTCTATCATTCTCCTCCTCAGCTGGACAGGGGAGAAAAAGTATAACAGAAGACCTATGGGTCGAGATAAGGAAAGGGAGAGATCACTCACCAATTACCGCCATGGGTAAAACAGACTTGATTTGGGGAAATTAATGTAATTTATTACCAATAAAATCAAAGTAGGGTAATGAGAAATAAAACCAAAATCTTAAAACACCTTCTCCCCACACCTCCTTCCTTCCCAGATTTAACTATGTTCCTGGATTCTCGACCCCCTCTTCCACAGAGGCACAGCAGGTAGTGGGATTGGTGTTTTGGTCAGGTCATCACACATCTCTAGCACTCTTTCCTGTTCAGGGGGAGGGAGGATTTCTTACACTCTTCCCCTGTTCCAGCATGGGGTACCTCCCATGGGAGAGAGTATTCCATGAACTTCTCCCATGTGAATCCTTCCCATGGACAACAGTTCTTCACAAACTACAGCAGTGTTGGTCCCTTCCAGGGGTACAGTCCTTCAGGCACAGCCTGCTCTTGCATGGGCCCCACACAGGGTCACAAGCTCTGCTGGAAAACTTGCTTCAGCATGGCCTCCTCTCTCCATGGATCCATAGATCCTGCCAGAAGCCTGCTCTAGCGCAGTTTCATACATGGTCACAGTTCTCTTTGAGCATCCACCCGTTCCAGCTGGGGATCTTCCACAGGTTGTAGGTGGATATCTGCTCCCTCATGGACCTCCATGAGCTGCAGGGGCATAGCTGCTTCACCATGGTCTGCACCACGGGCTGCAGGAGAATCTCAGCACTGGCACCTGGAGTACCTCTTATCCATCTTTCTCCACAGCCCTTGAAGTCTACAGAGTTGTTTCTCCCACATATTTTCACTCCTCTGTCTTCAGTTGCACAGTTTTTGCCCTATTCTAAAATATGCTATCCCATTGTCGCCACCATTGCTGCTGATGGGCTTGGCCTTGGCTGGTGGTGAATCTATCCTGGAGCAGGTTGGCATTGACCCTGTCAGACAGGGGGAAGCTTCCAGCACCTTCTCACAGAGCCATCCCTGTAGCCCCTCTGCTACCCAAACCTGACCACACAAACCCAGTGCATAGGTCCAGTGAAGTAAGGGAGCAGTACTAGACCTTGGCTCTGGATCCCAAAGTAGTAGATCTGTGCAGAGCTGCAATGCTCTGTTTTGCGCAGATGTAACAGCTTGTCTGAAGATAAGTTTAACACTGGTGTACAGGCAAGTATGTCCTAAGACTCTGTTTATCAGTTTATCAGTTCTGCAACATATGCTTAAAATATTAAAAGTATATTCTGCTACTTATGGACAACTGAGTAGTTTCCCCACAACAATGTACATTTCAGCTGCATTTAGTTAATATCTATTTTTTACTCTTCATAACTTGGACAAAATAATGTAAAAAGCTACATAAACTAATGGAATAAATTTAGACACACATATTTCCTGAGCATTTCTGCCTTTTCAATAAAGAGTTACTAATTTGGGGGTCTCCTAATTTATCTGACAATGTATTAGTTTCCAACTGCTAATAAATTCAAGGCCGTAATTGACTGTTCTCTGCCACACAAATCTGTAAAACTACTTCAAAGTGCTTCAGCTAGATGATACAGCTCAAAAATGAGAAAGCTGTGCCCATCTAATAAGTTCTCAAAGGCTCATAAGGTTTATCTACAGGTTCCTAGAAAATACATGTTCAATTTCTGTGGAAATGATTTTTCACTTGCATTCCCCAAGGTCAGTAAAACTCTTGGAATGCAATTGCAGGGTATAAATGCAATACTTTGAGCAACTTTCCATTATGCTGATTCACATTTCAAAATTTACATTCCACTTTCCCAGGAAAAGAAGTGACAAGTTATACCAGAGGTTAAGCATGAAGTTAACTACAAAATGACAATTATGGTTATGAAAAGGAAGGCATGCATCTGATTTGTAGAGGTCAAGTAATGATTTGTGTGGGCATCTCAAGTGGCAGCTAAGGTTCTACACTGCTCCCATAGGAACACACCTTGCTGCCCTATTTTTAGAGCTTCTGGTAAATCTGAAACTAATGTGGATATCTTTTATACATTTAAAATTTCTTCCACCAATTTAATTTAAAAGACTATTAATATTTACAAACTGATTTTAAAAATCTTGACAGGAAATGTCAGCATTAACGACCTTTCTCTAAATGGTGAGTGTAGCATTCCCCCAGAAGTGTAAGGATCAAAAAGTTTGATGAGAAAGAACCTTAATTTTCCAAGTTATTTTCTTACTAACAGAATTAATCATTATACAAATTTGTCTTTCATTATTCAATTCATATATATAGTAATTCAGCTGATGCAAGGTGCAATACCAGAATGTGTTAAACCCCAAACCAGCCTCATCAAATTCCTCACACTCAGAGCAAGAAAATTCCTCAGTTTCCAAGAGAAGCTGCTTGTGAATATCAGCTAGTCAAACTGGTTGCCAATTCTTTAATATAATATGAGTAGCTCAGTAAAGGTATATTTCAACAACCAACAGTTATTCACCAAGGATATTGGGTAGCATTTAAATATAATTCTCCTGACTGTGCTAGTCTGTCAGAGATTTCTGCTACTTCTTTGCAGGGAGATGTTCCTCTCTATGCAGAAATATTGAAAAGAATGATGCAATTTATACAGAAAATCTGTAAGTCATGGAAGACACGATTGCTGTGCTAATCTATAACCACCAATTAAAGACATACATCACAAATAGCTAATCAAGCTGTTCAGACAATGAAGACAAAAGGAATTTTCCTTTTGTATCTTAATGCTTTCAGTATTTTCTCTACTACTCCATAAAGTTTTTCTAATAATGTCAGAATGAGTTTAAGGCTTTATTTTCCCTGTCAGGCTGTAGTCTTCCCAAGCCCGCATTACTGGAGTGTTAACAATAATTTAAGTAACATGCTAGAGCAATCACTAGCTGTCTTTGCAACTGAAATCAGAAGTAAAATATACTTGAATAAAAACTACAGTACATCTCAGGGCAACACTGATTATACCTATAAAAATTCCTGTCCTCTGAGCAAGGGTAATCTAAATCTTAAAATCCTAACCTCCAAATCTTGAGAAAGTAAATGATTAAAACCTGCCACTCTAGTGCCACCACTAGAGAGACACTAAGGAGAGACAATGAATTTCTAGTTACTTTCAAGCCTGGGAATCATGGAAATCTTAACACTAAATCAAGTTACGAAGGCTTTCCCACTGAACAGAAAGTAAAGAGAAATCAATAGTATGATCCTTCAACAGTGACACTTAAAGAAACTCTCGAAGTTTAATTGCCATAAATCTAATTAAAGGATTAAAGGTGTTAGAGGAACTTAAATGTCTTTATTTTTGTGTCCAAAATTATCTCTCTGAGGGTCTCCATAATAAGCCCTTTAACATAAATACTATGTTTTAGTGACAGTAGTAAAATATGACCTTTTAAAACCACTGAAATGACTTCTTATGTTAACTACCCACATCAAAAGGGGCATTAGGCCTTTCTTACTTTTTATTTCCCTTCTAAGTTTTACAAAGAGCAAAGTATAATGGAGTCTTAACAGGATATTAGACTCAATGTTTCTTTTTAAGAGCAATGCAAATTTCCGTCTGTTCTTATCTTCTGGTTTCCTTTCATCAATAGAAAATTATTTAAATTTAAATTTTAAAACCCCAGTTTTCTCCTGGGGTTTTTAAAATTAGGTTTTTTTGGTCTTTTTGCTGTAGTGGGAAATTGTTGCATTAAGATTCTGGAAATCTGGCAGAAAATGAATCCCCTTGCATTCCAACTGGTCCTTGGAGATTAGAGATGCTTGGTGCAGCTGGGCCTAATTTCCAATTAGAACCAATCCAGAATTATAAGACTGGTTGCATTTGATAGGACCCCAGGTGCATAGTGTGGGTTACATTATAAGTCTGGTCTCATTTGAGATTACAAATTCACAAATAGTGCAATTTATTGAAGAAACAGGTATAAATTCTTTCAGCTTGCCAGTGATAAATTCAGTAGACCTGCAAAGTAAAAGTGTAGCACTATGTACATGTGCTCCTGGGTATAATGTGATACAGTTGGAGACACAAATCTGATAAAAGAGGCACCCCTGTTTTGGGAAGGAAAGAGGAGCGAGCCTGTCAACTTGTCTACAAGGTGCTTGTATTCTCATTTTCTACCACTGAAGATTTCAAATGCCAATTTGCAGTTTTGAGAGAAATTGAGGACTCATATATTCTGTTACTGCCATCATAAATGTGGTGGGGGGGGAACCTACTTATATGTAATGAGGTATATGGAAATTCACCTAAAGATTACAAAGACTGTGGGTCTTATGCAAGGGTGGAACAGAACTCTGACACCTCGGTGTCACTCCCTCTTCCATCTGTCTTATTGTAGCAAGAAGGGTCATCTGGCCTCTGCCTGATAATCTGTCATCCACTTAGCATGCCATCGTGCCTGTGAAAATCCCATCATTACATCTCATGGCTGTAGGCCTCATTCCTATAGAAATGCATACTTAAAACATTACCAAATAGACAGCACTGTGTTTTGGTTTATATTCTTTTTCTACAAAGAAGCAATACATTGGTGTTAGGAACCATAAAAGAGTTTTTTGCATGGATAATTTTCAAATGGAAGAATAGGCAAATGCCATTTTTCCCTAATAGCTCCTTGAATTAAGCTCAGTTTGCGTTAACATCTATAAATCTCTTAGATTTTAAGACACAGGAACAGACTAGCAAGTCTCATATAAGGCTCATAAAAGGACTTCTTGAAAACCTGAAAGCTGAAGTATTTCACATAGATTTGCTCCCATCTCTTCAAAATAAACGCCACAGTAAAGTCAATAGTGAAAAAGACTGAGACAGCATATTGCTGGCATGGGCCAGCAACAAATAACTAATGTTTTGAAGAAATATAATTACACCCATTCCAATCCTAGGCAGTATATCAGAGCTCTTAAATGAAATTTCTGACATAATGACATTATCTTAATTTAAAGTTAAAGCTTCCTTTTTAAAAGATAGGAAAATGTGGAGATAGCGGAAAGAAGAAGAGAGAAATTCTCACTACTGCTTTGCAAAGCAATAGAGAGTTGGACAGCCTGAGCTGGTAGAAAAGGGAGAGGAGGAAAAGAGCAAAATAGGATGAACTGTTTTTCTTGCTCATATTGCATGGGGACACATCAAGTCTCAGTGCCAGGTACTGTAACAAACCCCCTACATGACCTTAAATCCACTGTCAGACTGATCAGGAGGTCATCTGACTTCCTGACGAGTGGATGAGCTATGCTCAACTTTTAGACCAAGATCTTAATTTCTGAGACGTCACTTTCCTACTTTTCAGATCTCTGAGATTTCACTTTTCCCTATGTTTCATTGAATCCTACCTCTTTATACTACATCTCAAGTAGCAATTGGCTCTTACTGTAAGGCAGAAAGGATAAAGTACTGCAAAAACTGAGCAATAATTGTTCAAACTCTCCACCATAATACAGATAAGAAAAGATATAACATTTTAATATTCCTGTACCTAATTTCTTCCTAAAAATCCGAAAATGTTTTAATTGTATCATTTCTGCTCATAGCAAAAGAGAGTTACATAATAACAGACATAAAAACCCCAATTTTAATAAGACATTGCTAGTTTTTCCCTCAGATTTTGCTTCTGCTATACTTACAACATTGAAATATAAACAGTGTTTATGACAAGAAGCTGGTTAGGCCCAAATCTGGTGGAAAATTAAAAGAAAGAAGCTTGTTATAGAATTCATTGTGACATCTTTTTTCCTCTCCTGTTATGAATGCCTCAAAATCAACTTTTTTTTTCTTTTTGCTGTTCTTTTCATATTAGCCTCCCCATATTTTCCAGAAAGAGTAACTAAACTATTATTTTTCCCTGCTGATATTTTTTCTTGCTCTGTTTCTGAATTTCTCCAATGCTAAAAGGAAGAAAAGATGGAAGACTAACCCTGATAAAAGGCTCAACAGTACCCCCCCCACTCATAAAAAGTGAAAGCTCTAAATTTTAAAGCTCTCATTTCCTCCCTGTTTAGGGGAAGATTTAAGAAGGGTTTGAATGGTTTTCTGATAATTAGATTTTATAAAATAATTTAAATACAATATATAGTGAATAATTTAGCAATTATTCAGGTCAGGGAAATCTACAGGGATTTTAGAACATCGTATTTAAGTGAATAAAAGGCATTTGTTTGATGAACATTGACTGTATTTACCTAATATGAAATGGATCAATATTCCATTTCATTTCTAAATTACAATTTTAGTTAAATGTTATTCTCTGGCATTCCAGTGTAAATCAAGATAGTTTCCTTTCTTTGTGCAGCATATTAAGTTTATGGGATTAAATGAAGGAGGAACATAGACAATTTATACTCTGTAAGATTTGCTCTGTATTCAACAAAATTACTACAAAAAGTGGTTAAAGCATTCTGAGATCTGTTGAGTTTTTGCTGGCTTATTTTATTTTCTTCCCTGAAAGCATGTCGGTGTGGGTGCATGCATGGAGAGAAAAAAAAAATAATAATTTCTACCTGCTAATGAAAGAATTTACGAAGATCTAAACTGCATTCTCTAATAACCAGTTAGAGCACATAAAATCAGCCATCTGCACTTTTCTCCACATACTATCCAGCAGAATAAGTGTTAAGTCAATGGATTTACACCACAGATCTATATGATACATAATACTGGAATAAAAAGATACTTGAATACTAAAAGACAGATAAACAAACAAACAAACAACAACAACAACAACAAAAACCCTCATTGTCAAAACATTAACTGGAACAGCAGCCTTCAATCATCAGACAATGAAAACCAAAATATGTAAAGCAATATACGTTTTTCAATGTGATTTTTGCCATTTTGAGTTTGTTGCCTGTTCCTTCTGATCTGGCTTGGACACTTGAGGAAAACACGCTTCTGGTTAGAGAAAAAAGATAAGTATTCAACCAAAGACTGTATGGTCAGCTAAATTCTAGCAAGAGATAGAAGCCACCAAGCTAAAATAAAAATTACGATGAATCTATCCAATCTGAATGACAACTTATATAATCTTTTCAACAAATAATAAGCTATAATAAAAATTAAAATCTGATTTTTTTTGCAGACTGCAATGATAGCAATCTGAAACAGACTTCCTGCAATTTCTGAGAGATTCTTTAGCATAAAGCAGTAGTATGGTACAATCCAGCAATTGACTTTGTTGCACTGCAGGTAGAAGTGGAGGAACTTGGAGTTGGCTCAAGTATGTTTATTTAAGAATTGGTATGGCTAAGAGCTAAATTTCAGAAGTACCTAAGAATAAAATTCCCATCTATGACTACAGCTCACTTTTAATAAGCTAAGCAACACTTCATAAATTCTCATTTCTCTCAAAAATTTATCAAATTGAGTGGGTAAAAAACACACACAGGTATTCACTTATCAAACACATGTATTCATGTGTAAGTACATGTACATGTATAGACAGAGAGCTTATCTTTTTCCTACTTACATGTGTGACTTAAGAAGTCAATTTGGTCCTGCTTACTGATCACTCAAAGTAGAAAGCAGCAGGATGCAGGCAAACAGATATATAAAAATAGCTGACAAAGAGTTAACCTGAAATCAAATCCTTTGTATGAGCACAAAAAGTAATTTCAAAGAACCACTGGATACTCTGAGTTGGAAGGAAAATTTTAAATTAGCTTATTTAAAATTAGCTAATTAGGCAGACTTGAAGCAAAGACCAGAACATCTTGTCACTGAAATATTTTGGTAAAGTATGCATCACTTTAAATTATTACTAAAATGAAATGATGTTTTTTGGATCAGATGCAATGTAAAATAACTTTTTTATCTGAGACCATTTCCTGTGGATAATGAAAATGGACATAAGTATAGTTTCTTCTGATCTTGGAAGTTGTACAACAGAATGCCATAGTAAACTCCACCCAAACAATCAAATATCTGACATAAGCCAAAGATAAGATTATTTTTCTTTGTCATTTGATTCACAATTATTTTTTTTTAACTTGTAGAAGGAAACCTATACTGAAAAAAGTACAGGTCCCTCAGACTTAGAATAGTGAAAGTATCAAATAATATCAAATAATTACTAATTATCTTTTATAATGTTCATTGTTTAAACTCACTGGTCTGACAATTACAGTCAGTTAACATTCTTTCATCTGAAATCTTGCCAGTCCTGCTAAGATTTTAGAATGATTCATAATTAAATTAATTGAATGAATAATTAAATAGCTATCATTATTTCCTTTATGCAGGATATAACTGTGGTCAAAGGTCACTTTGAGCACAGCCACTAGACTATGTATGCATTAAACAGAAATAATAGAAAAATGTGCTTTGATAGCCTAATAGATATGTAATACCTGGAAAGAGATTTTTGTGGAAAACCTTAAATTATTCCTAAGAAAATTTTTTGAAGCAGATCATGTTATTCATTAGTCACACAGAGCCCAGATGTTCAACCAGGACTTCCATCATCCTAATATTTGCTGGAGGCACATCAGGGCTGAGCTCATATACCCAGTGTCCTGAAAATATGTCCTGAACATATGTCTTGACATATGTGACCTATAAACCAAAATAGAGAGATACTCCTCTGAACGGGATAATTCCAAAGGAAGAAGAACTGGTCAAGTTGTCAGTATTCAAACTAGCCAGTTGATTTGGTTTATCAGGTCTGCCAGAAGTTAGAACATCCCCTTGCAAAAACATCACTTTTCTTGGCAGGTGGAATATTCTTTTCTTAACTAAAATTCCAAACTGTGCTAACCCATGGATTCTGAAAGCCAGCAGCAAATGTCAACAGCAGTGGTGAAGGACTTGAAGTCCTGAAAGAAGGTAGCAACATAAATAGTGGAGTAGCATCCATCAGAATGATCCAACTGCAGAAGTGAAGCTTTCCAGAAAACTACACTTTCAACAGTGTTTTAGGTCTTTTGCTTTTTCAGTGTTTTAATTCCACTCCCCAGCATTTTCTTATTTATATTTTAAGGCTAGAGAAGAAATAGCTTACACCTCCTCTAATTAACTGAGATGTCAACATACACTTGCACAAAAGCTTGTCAACTTTGTGGAGAAAAAAACGAAACCATTTTCTTTTACTCCGTGACCTGTAAGTCCTGTAGTTAGAATGTTCATCTAAGTTATGAAAGGCCCATCAGCTCACATAAATGCTCTGCCACACAGAAAGCCAGGGTTTGAAAGGCAAGTTCTCATGCTACTCCCACGACCCACTGGAATTTCTAGGTTACTGCCTTAATCTCTTCCCACATATGCTTCTACTTTGTACTAAAATTATTCCCCGAATCCAACAGAGATGACAGGGATGGCTGAAGGGTCTGATGGTAAGGTAACGGTATGATACCAGAGCAAGAACTTAAATACTAAGTACCTGAAGTATAGACTTCAGTACTTAACTATCACTTGATTGTTCTGAAAAAGGGTTTTTTTGTTATCTGTGATTTTGATTAAATATTCTCCATTCCATCCCAGGAATTTCTCTCAGGCTAAATACTGTTCAAAGCAGTATAACCATGTGAAAAGCCTTTCTGAGCCCAAATAACTGAAACTGATATCTAGCTTTACTTGAGACTGAAGTTCACAGAACTATTGAAAAGAAGATTCTAGGACTTGAAATGTTTGGGGGGCAAGTGTGTGTGTGTGTGTGGG
>VYXC01001534.1:157513-196303 GCA_013397175.1 Platysteira castanea
TTTTGTTTTGTTTTGTGTTGTTTTGTTTTGTTTTTTAAGAAAGCATCCACAAGGTGCCCTCTCTAATCTTGACCCAAAAATAGCATTTAAAATACCGGCTTTGCTTCAGGCCTACCTAGAGATGCCTTGTGATAGTATTTACATACTTTAAGTTAAGAAGATGCTTTTTTGGTTGATCAAACTCAAAGTAGTTAAATTTCACAGTTTCAGAGGTGTGTAGAGTGTCCTCTATAGGTACTAGTTGCCATTCTGGGGATGTGACATAGGATTTCCTGGCAAAATTGGCTTGTCTTAGAACACAGAGAAGAAAATAACATAAGGTGCCAAATGACAGAGGGAAGAAAAAAGATTAAGGAAAGATTAATGAAACAAAAAATTCTGGTGTTTTTACTGAAATTCTTGTATAAATATATATACCCTCTTTATATTTTCATTACAATAGGTGACTGTTTTTAGAATTTTTATAATATCAGAGCAGTTTTCAGATCACAATTTCTATTTACTGCTTAGTTAAACATGCACTTAGGTTTGGAAACAGATGTCAAGAGGAAATATATCATCAAAATAACATCCCATTCTCATACACAAAACATCATAGTTTCTATGTCAGCTTACTTAGCCATTATAATAATTAGGGGGGTTACACCACAAAAACTTTAAGGAAGGTTCACATTTAAGGCGTTTCACATTTAACACATTATTCTGCACAGCTATAAACTCGGTTTCAAGTTGGCCCAATATAAAATAATTCTAAAGAAAAAGAAAGCTTTTATNCTGTTCAAAGCAGTATAACCATGTGAAAAGTGTGAAAAGCCTTTCTGAGCCCAAATAACTGAAACTGATATCTAGCTTTACTTGAGACTGAAGTTCACAGAACTATTGAAAAGAAGATTCTAGGACTTGAAATGTTTGGGGGGCAAGTGTGNTGAAACAAAAAATTCTGGTGTTTTTACTGAAATTCTTGTATAAATATATATACCCTCTTTATATTTTCATTACAATAGGTGACTGTTTTTAGAATTTTTATAATATCAGAGCAGTTTTCAGATCACAATTTCTATTTACTGCTTAGTTAAACATGCACTTAGGTTTGGAAACAGATGTCAAGAGGAAATATATCATCAAAATAACATCCCATTCTCATACACAAAACATCATAGTTTCTATGTCAGCTTACTTAGCCATTATAATAATTAGGGGGGTTACACCACAAAAACTTTAAGGAAGGTTCACATTTAAGGCGTTTCACATTTAACACATTATTCTGCACAGCTATAAACTCGGTTTCAAGTTGGCCCAATATAAAATAATTCTAAAGAAAAAGAAAGCTTTTATTTGTAAAGATATATTAGACTGCAGAATTTCCCATATGAGAGACATATGGGGTTTTTTTAAAAATTATCTATAGTAAATTTAAAAGTTTGCATATATTTAAGTCCCAACAATGTTTTGGCAAGAGTCTTCCAGTTCAATGCTTTGAATTTCAATTTGTCTGGATAATTAAAAAAGGATTTTTTTTTTTTAAATAAGGAAAAAAGAAAAAAGAAAAAGATCAACATCCTCTGCAACAAGTACTCCAGTTAATCTTTCAAAACATTCTTCCCCCTTTTTAGAGGTTTCCCTCCAGAATCATGCTGTCTCAAAACTTCACATCTGACTTTTCAGGAATATTCATAGGATCACCATTATAAAAGTAACAAGATAATATGATTTAGCTGCTGCTATTTAAAGGGAATGGTTTACATAAAGGGAATGGATTACATAATGAGAAGTTAATATGTTGTTTCATGTTTTCGTATAGAAAATAGATCATTCAAATTATTTCCAAAATATGTCAGTGTTATACACCTTAATGTATCACTGTCTACATTTTTACTAATTAAATAATATGTTAATCGCTTGCCTACAGCTTTCATTTTCTTTCAGTATAAATTAGTGCAGCCTTCAAGTTTTTGTGACTTATATAAAATGAGTGGTTCCAATGACATATAACATCTTCCTTTTCTAGAATACAAGATTATTGAGGTTAAGAACAGTCTTTCACATGTTCTGTTTTACAGTATGTTTGGAAATCACACAGGGCCATAAGGATGACAGGGGAAGAAGGCAGAAAAGAAGTACAAATATAATTCTAGAAAATATTAAGAAAAAAATGGTAAGTGTTGACATGAATACAACTTTAAGTAAATGCTCTTCATAACTAGAACAATTAGGAAATAATTTTTAGTTTGTTTTTCAAGGAAAATAACTTTAAAAGGGTAGACCATAGTACTAGTGTAAACTGAATGTTTGTAGACTTACAATTTCTTTTAAGTTAATAGAATATGAGCTGTAATTAATAAAGGTGCTATTTTAATCATTAGATACCTTTAAACTGAGATAACAATGAAACAAATATTAACCTGCTTTTAAAAAATAACCCAGATATTTTGTTAATACGTGCTTGATATATCTTTTACTATTAAATTCATTCTGCTAATAGAAAATACATGGGGTTTCTATATTCCGAAGGAAATAAATCTGTTCAACAATAAATTCTAATATATAGGATAATTCAAATAAAATGAATAGCCTATGTTTAAATATACAAAATCATTCAGTCTATGCATCCCAACTGTAAAGGGAAATTTTTTATTTTTTCTTTATGACCTTGGTTATGACATTAATGTAACTAAGCACGTACTGTATTTGCTTTCGGAGAGTCCACCAACAGTTCCTCAAAATTACAATATCATTTTCTGTGTAGATTTGCCTTGATCCATTTTATGTGGTCCTTGAACCTTAATCTAAAGAGTTAACAAGAAGATTTTGACTTCCACAGCACTTATTTATGCACGATGCAGAATCAACAAATTAATAAAAGGAGTGATGCTACGAGTTCACAGTATAGCTACAAATACTTCCGCTTTCCTTTTTGATTCTCTAGAAGACTGTATCCTAGAAGGCAGAAAACGATAGTGTGATTTATTGAAAACCAGAAAAACTTAAGCCTTTTTATTGGTCTGCAAAAGAAAAATATCTTTTTGTAAATGTTGAAAGACCATTTTATGTGAGCTTTAACTAGAGAGGTTAAGACCAAAAAAATGCTATTTCCTTTCGAATTTAGAATCTGTTTGAAGAGAACTAATGGGAGACCATTAAAATACTAATAATGACAAAATATTTCAAAATAATCTTATTGATATGCAGTCATTGGGAGAAACTAAGTTATTTACCTGCATTGCATAGACTGATTTAGGTTGTATATAATTACAAGTGCAATTTTTGCACCTTTTAATTAATTCTGCGTTCCTTGTATTTTTAATCAATTCTGCATTCCTTCTTTAAATAATATTATGTTAACCAAGACAGTAAATGAAGGAGTGTGACTTCAGGCATAATGATAAACATGTCTCACTGAGACTTTTCTTCTCCATTCTCCGTATTTTTAATATTCTAAGTGTTGTGTCAAACTCCATTACCACCACTTCTTTGAATGATACATGGTTCTCTGCCCTCAGAAGTCATTTAAAGAAAAAAGAAAAGTGTGTCTTTCTCCTCTAGTTTCTCCACACCTCACTTTTAGGAAATCAAGTGGATTTTTTTCTTTCAAGTCATAAGTGAAACAAGGACGTGGTTGCTGGTATCACTGAATTTTGCAGTTCAGATACAGCTGGTGAGTATAAGATCATGTGTTGCTTTCAGCCAGGGTAGAGTTATATTCTTCAGAGTGGCTGGTGTGGAGCTGTGTTTTGGATTTGTGCTGAACACAGGGTTGATAACTCAGAGATGTTTTGTTGTTGGGCAGGGCTTACACAGCGCCAAGGCCTTTTCTGCTTTTCATGCTGCCACACTGGTGAGGAAGTTGGGGGTGCTTGGGAGGCTGGGAGGAGACACGGCTGGGACAGGTCAAACTGACCAAAACAATATTCTAGACCGCGTAAAATGGTGGGAAGAAAGGAGGAAGCAGAGGGAACACTTTTGTAGTGATGACTTTTGTCTTCCCAAGTCATCATGACACATATAATACATCCTGGAGATGACTGAACACCTGCCTGCCCATGGGAAGTGGTGAATGAATTTCCTGTTTTTCTTTGCTTGTGTGCACAGCATTTGCTTTCCCTACTATATTCTCTTTATCTCAGCCCATGAGTTTTCTACCTTTTACCCTTCTGATTCTCACCCCAGTCCCACTGTGGGAAGTGATTGAGCTGCTTCTGGCTGGGGTTAGACTCTGACAGATCATTAGTATAGTTCCCAGTAATATTATTGCATCTACTCACTTCTAGCTAAAACTGGCCTACAAAATATGTCAGAAACAAGTTTCAGTAGCCCTTAATGATTCAGGAAGGAAATGCAAGTAGATAGTAAATTCTTATAGCAGCCTTCCAGTACCTAAAACGGACTAACAAGGAAGATAGAGAGGGACTTTTTACAAGGGCATGTAGGGACAGGACAAGGGGCAGTGGCTTTAAACTTTAGCAGGGTAGGTTTAGAGTAGATTTCAGGAATAAATTCTTTACTTTGAGGGTTGTGATGCACCAGAACAAGTTGCCCAGTGAAGCTGTGGATGTCCAATCCCTGGAAGGGTTCAAGGCCAGGTTGGATGAGGGTTTGAGCCACCCAGTCTAGTAAAACCCTAGTCATTCTATGAATCTCTGAAACAGCTCTGAAATCTGGTTGGTTAAAATATACCTTTGGCTTGAATGTTTGCTTTAAATTGTTTAACTCTTCCCTAGTTTTGCATATTCTAGCACTGGATGCCTAAACAGGCAGACAATACCAAATCTAAACAAAACATGCCTCATCTCCAAACTCAAAAAGAAGATTTTGATCCCATGGTCTTGTCCTTCAAATGTCAATCTGGATGACTGCAACACCTGGACTTTAAAATGAACTACATGATACAAGTGTCAGTCTAACACAGATGAGATGCAAAATACAAATCATGAGTTTGGCATGAGATCCACTGGATAATCAGAGAAGAAATAAAAGATAAAATGGTGATCAGGGGATATAAACTAAAAACTTACAAAACACAAAGCAGGCCACATAAATAGAAAATTAATTTATATAAAATATACTGTAGGAAATTGCAAATTGATGCTACATTTATTTGTATCACACAACTTTTAGTTTGTT
Source organism: Platysteira castanea (assembly GCA_013397175.1). Classification (NCBI taxonomy): domain Eukaryota; kingdom Metazoa; phylum Chordata; class Aves; order Passeriformes; genus Platysteira; species Platysteira castanea. The sequence continues at coordinate 162,635 of VYXC01001534.1, forward strand.
TTTCTTTTGGGGTGAGATTTTTCTGTTAATATTTTTGTTGCATTTTTTGTTTCTTTCAAGTAGCAATTAGTAATTTTTAATTAGCAATTGCTGTATAACTCATTTGCAATGATTAAAATCTATTGACAAGCAACAATTTCAGTGCCACTGTATGTATATTCACTCTGTGGCACAAAACCAAGTTAACTGTTTCCCCTTTATCTAGAGAACATTAATATCTTTCTGTTGAACAATTTCTGAATTATGATAATGCTATCAAGGCCGAATTATTTCCATTTATCACTGAAACGTCAGGTTTTCATGACAACACTGTGCATTGGGATACGGAGATTGACCAAAAAATCAGTACATTAGAAATTACATCAGATATAAACATATAACCTACAGTCAAAAGACTAGATTTTAAGAAAACATGACAATGAGTAAAGCTGTACATATTCTAATTTTTTGTATGCTTATTGAAATCCAGTATTTTGAAACTGTGAAAACTTTTCATTACTGTGTGCTAGTTTACAGAATTTTTAGTTACACATTTCCCTCTAACAGATTCTGCTGTAGAAATAAATTTGTTTGTATCATGCAGAATCATATTCAAATCATGTAAGCAACTCTTCTTGCCTTCATTAGGAAATATTCTTTTATTATAGAACAAATAAACAAATTCAAAATTTAGACTAATAAACAACCCTCTGTTGCATTTTAAAAGCCACAAAGCTTAACACTAAAATTTTGTAAGTGAGGTGTTTTTGTTGCACTACACAGTATGATGTCCCTGCTAGAACACAAGAAATGAGAACACATTATTAGGGATAGCAATTCAGCATAATAGAAATGTTGCACCAGAGGAGTAAGTTATGTGATCATTGAAAGAGCAAAGTCACGTCACTTTTTGCTTGTCTTCTGAGGCCAGAAGGAAGGAAAGAACAAGAAATCAATAACAGGTTCATTAAGTATAAAAGAAGGTGCATATCCCAGCTTTGCATCTACAGAAAGTGGTGCAAGAATAGAACATTTAGAAAAGAACCTACTAGCATAGTATTTGTCTTTAGGACATGAAGAGTTGAACTTTCACGTGACTAATTCAAGGACTTATAAATGCTATCCTGAAAGGTCCATGTATAAAATAAATTAAGTATTGTATTATGGAAGGATGTTATCAGCTTCACAGATGCAGTTGCAATGAGGGATTTTTTTCACAGCCACCACAGATATTTTACATACCTACTCACATGTGCTTGCTAAGAGCTTAGAATGCTTTTGGAAAATGGTTGCCATAAAAAGAGCTTAACTGTTAGGATAACCTGAAGATCAAGAAAAATTATCACTTGCTAGGAAGGTGAATGAAAGATGGAATAAGAGGTATCACGTTGTAAATATTTTCAGTGATTAACATAGCTGTCTTTGAAGGCTGCTAAAACACAGCCTTCTGTATTTAATTCTAGGGCCTCAATAACCCTTCTTTTTTTTCTTCTGCTCACTTCCTACCAAACCATTAAAATTTATTGAATCCACTTCAGAGCAGTGGAGTCCTCCAATGCATGTGCATGTGCTTCAAACAATTTTCCATCCTCACACAAATACCTAGAAACTACTCAGAGTTTTGAATGACTGATTTAGTCCACTGCTTTTTTGAAAAAGCAGCAAGTCAATAATGAGACGTTGATAAGCTATAAGTGAAGTAGTTTTTGGTACTCTCATCTCTAGAATCTCACTCTCAGCTCTCCAAGTGATTTTTTATAAATGTCCAAAAGCAATTACTCACCTCGGTTAGAAGACTGCTATTCATTACTTCTCCCTAAAACACGACCATGAAAAATCAGCAGAGCTATTCAGGTTAGCAGTACCATTCATCCTTATCAAAATATGCAGTTAACTGAACACAACGTGTTACATCTGAAGAGACCATCAAATCTAATGAAAACATTCAGCTAAATAACCATCACAGGCTGCTGCCATTCCTAAGATGGCATAGACTCAAACCTGCATGGAAAAGGTTCAAATGCCACGTTTGAAAATCTAGAGCTGCCCAGTTATGCATTTCTCCACTGATTTTTAAGAGATGGGAATCTAATTGGAAAATGTTTCAGTATTAAGAGAAAGTTTCACAAATGCTGACTGTGCAAACAGCAATTTGATCACTCTCAGAATTTTGTACTGAAATAAAAATATTTGAAGTACTGAAAAATAGAAGTAGAAATTAGAAGGAAAAAGCATGTTTTCAAAATGGATTAAAATTTCTAAAAAACTTAATTTTACCCAAAACAATATTTTGGTTTAAATATTGGCAAGAAAAATTGACCAACTCAGGTCTCATGAAAAACCTGAGTTTCATGTGTATTTTTCACATAATCAGAGAGGCATTTCAGCAAAGCACTTTTAAAAGTAATTTTCTCTGCCTGTCCAGTTGAGGATTGGAAGTAATAGAATGGCTTGGTTAGTACCAGTTGTCCAGCAAAGGTCAACATCTAAATAATGGACATTGAAAATCTTCAATAAGCACAGATATTCCTCATCATTTCAACATATCTAAAGGGCGGTTAATAGGTAGAAGATATATGCCTTAGATGATATATGTGAGCTAGACTGAGTTGATATCACAGGCATCAGAAAAGAAGAAAGATACCTTTTAATTGCCATTAGGAAAAAAACATTTTTGCATGCACTGAATTGGTGGGGGCCTCAACTAAGACCTTGGAAAATACCTCAGTTTCATATCAGTGGATGATAGCAAAAATTACTCTAGCAGTATCATATCATTAATCCTGACTTTAGTAATAAGAATTTTGAAAATACAATCACTAAGTGTACACTTCCTCTGAGAAAATATTGGTTTTATGAACAAAAGCACTGTCTTAATAATCACTCTGTCATAGCCACAGCCCATCTGTTCATATGTATAAACTGAGAATAAATCTGTTAGAGAGGAGTGCTCATCTTGTTTTTCTCTATCCTCCAGTATATACAAATTAGGTAGGTGAAAACATGCTGTAATATGACAGTTGCTGGAAACATTCAAAAATTTGCTATTGCTGGGAGTTCAGGAGCCCTAAAAGAAGTTACCTTTTTTATTTCCAGGGACATACTGCAGTATGGGGAATTTTTAGGATCACTTAAGGATACTTTTAAGAACTAGTATGAAGATTTGTACAGGCACATTTTAAGCATGCACAAATGGAAGAAGAAAAGTAATGACTGAGAAAGAAATTCAGTTTTAATCCATAGAAACAGAATTATAGTAATATTTCATTATTTTAAAAGTTTACTAACACCTCAGAAAACAAAAAATTGAATTATATTTTAAAAAAGCACCATCAGTCAGCAATAAGACCTAGGCCTCCCAAATTCCGACACAATATGCTATCAATAGGAACATACTGATTCTCATTATGTGTTGAAATTGTGCATAGCAGTTTAATATTCTGAAAAAGAATGGAAACATGTATTTTTCTAATGTTATACCAAGTATGACAATGACACAGTGACATTGTCCACACCCATAGCGAAAAAATCATTCAAAGCAGTTCGGTGGCAGACTCCCAAATAATGTGCTGTTTTATCACCCTTCAGACCAAGCTGCATCTCTAACAATGCAGTTGCACAGTGCCTGTTTCATTTTATTCACAATTACAAAAGGAGCTAGCCCTTCCCCCAGAACTTAATGCCTGAATGTCTGACTCAAAATAAACTATACAAATCCTGAAAAAGATATTTATGGGAAAAAAAATACATATTATCTACTGTGTCTGAAACTACACTTGGCACCCTTTAGTAAACAATGAATATTGCCTCATATTTATTGGTACTCATCCCAAAACACTGAAACTTGAAATATCTTCATATGGTCAGTTAAGCCTAATGCTGGTTTTCATCAGCTGAAATCTTAGATATTTGTATCATTTTCTTCTCATTTCCTCATAGATTTTGGGAACTTTATGGACACTAAATTATTTTTAATAGCAGCCCACTAGGCAGTATTTGTTGCATTTACCGTGTACTGATTATTTCTGAAACAGAACTAATGGTACTATGACTGATTAGTTTTTCTTTCTCACCCTTTTGATCAACATGTCAAAGGCAGTGGCCTTAACTGGTATATTTTAATGACTTTATATAAGTATTTGTCATGTCACCATGTTTCTGGAGCTTTATTTTTCTTTGATGAAAGATGGAGTGTTTCCTTCTTCTTCCCTTGCAGATCCATCAATATATTAACTCTAATTTGCGCTTTGTTCCTCTCTGTTCATATATAAATGCATATATAAATATGTATATATATATATTCATATATAAATGCAAAACCTTCATGAATAAAAGGGTTAACCAAGGGCAGATTAAAAAACCATACTGAGTAAATGGTAAAGCTGCCATTTAACCTAAATAATTTCTCCTTCTCATCCATCATCTAGTCTATAGCGAAAAGAATTGCATATTCTGCTAAGCTCTTGCAGGAATCCTTCTACTGAAAATAAAATGTTATAATTTTTTATAAGAATTTATAGGACTTATGATAGCAATCATTTTAAAGAAAACATTACCAACAATCTGATATCTGCATAATTTGATTTTTAGCTATACTAACATGGTCTTATTTTTCCTTATCCTGAGCTGGCAGATAGATCTTAGCCTTGGCTCAGTCAGTGTTGCTGTTAAACCACTTGAGCCACAGACTGAGGGCTCTCTCATAACCAGCTAGCACCCTACACTGTCAGCTTTTAAGAACACATTTAACTATCTACAGGTAAAATCTTGAGTTTTAGCTTATATTTCTTTTTTTTAAGCATTTTTTCAGCTGATTTTTCTTTGAAGAAAATAGGTGCTCTTAGGCAGAAGGGAGCAGGGACCATACAGGAGTCAGTCTTCATACGGAAATAGAACCAAATCCAACCTTGACCTTTTGAAACAATAATGAGCTACTTAGTTCTATTCAGGGTACATCCGTCTATATTTTCAATTATTCCCTTGAAAATTCTCCCTAATACCTGGCTTCATTCCTCTCTTTAATATTTTCACCCCTTCACTGAAAGTTTTGCCAAGGGAAGTGATCGAGTCACCATCCCTGGAGGTATTTAAAAGACTTGTAGATGTGGCACTTAAGACACGGTTTCATTTTGGACTGACAGTGCTGAGTTAATGGTTGAACTTAAGGGTGATCTTAAAGATATTTTCCAACCTAAAGAATTCTATGATTCTATTTTTGTGGTAATAGGTTCCTTCTTTGTAAGTTTTGTTGAATAAAATAATGAGATAAGCATAAGGTAGACAGAGGTAGTGATGGTGAGGGTAATGTTAACACAAAAATAAAGGGGATGGATTGTACAGCCTCTGTTTGGGACAATCAATACTTGCCAACATAAGCCATTCATATTTTTATAAATTCTCATGTAAAACAGACTTTCACCACCACTGTTATAATATTGGCAGGAGTAAAAACCCTCATTGTAGACCTGATGTACTAAAAAACCCACAGACTGCAGTTAAGGAACTCAAGTAGAAACCTCAAACAGCAGAGGAAAAAGAGTAATTTGGAATTCTGTATCAGTTTACACTTTAACTGACCCCTTTAGATGAGAGAAACACTAGAAAAGCACTGTACCAAAAGATTCTCAAGAAAGAACTGTGCCTCAGAGGATGTTGGGCTACATTATTCATCAGTGAATCCTGCACTGAATATTAGACAAACTTAAATATAAAACAGTTTTACTAGTTAAGTCAATTAAGCCAAATTAAATTTTCTTGTAGGCAAGATTCCCAAGAGATTTGAGATTCCTTCTTAAAACAATAGAGAATATTTTGAGTACAAGCAGTAACATTTTTAAAGACATTTTATTTTACATTTAATAACATGATGTATTAATATGACAGTTGTGACCAAATAAAACACGTTAATCAAAGGCAATGTGCCAAATGGGTATTTATAAGTAATTTTTTTGCATTAGTAAAGTATTACCAATTTATTTAATGTTATGAAACATTAAATAAACATACTCTGCAGCACCTCTGATATGGTGAACACTCAGAATCCAAATGAGGGGAGGTAAGAACTTGACTGTCCCTTTATAAGACGAGACAAGTAAAAAGAGGGAACTGAAAATCAAATAGTTATTAAAAATAATCCTGACAGAATTAAACTAGATTTCTGTTGTGATGTAAATAAAATCTGGGAATGGAATATTGGATCAGGACTATTAAAAAAAAAATTCTAAAGATAGGATATGCATGTAACCAGAGACTGGTATCAGAAACAATAAATTTTTCACACTTTCTTTAAGAAATCTGATACTGTCACAGTAGGTAAGATTTCATAATCGAAAACCAAGAGAGGAATATCAGGAACTTGGATCTTAAGGGGTCTCACCGTGTATAAAATGGGGACCTCATGAGAAAGGCTTGGGGGTGCTGATGGTTGAAAGGCTGGACATGAGCCACCAATGTGTGCTTGCTGCCCAGGAAGCCAACCACACACCTCATGGGCCATCTCAGAAGCGTGGACAGTAGGTGGAAGGAAGTGATTCTCCCCCTATCTTCCACTCTGGTGAGATCCCTCTGGAGTAGTGTGTCCAGCTATGAGGTCCTCAACACAAGGAAGACATGGACCTGTTGAAGGGAGTCTAGATCAGGGCCACAACAATGATCAAAGGACTGGAGCACCTCTTCTATGAAGACAGGTTGAGAGAGATGGGGTTGTTCAGCCCTGACAAAGAAAAGGCTCCAGGGAGATCTCATTGTGGCCTTTCAGTTCTTAAAGGGGCCCTACAAGAAAGAGGAGGACAAACCTTTGAGCAGGGCCTGTTGCAACAGGACAGAAGGTAAGGGCTTGAAACTGAGGGAAGATTGATATATATCAATCTTCATAAGAATGGTTTTTGGGGTTTTTTTTATGATGAGGGTGGTGGAACACTGGAAGAGATTTCCCAGAGGGGTGATCGATGTCCCATCCATGGAAATGTTCAAGGCCAGGTTGGATGGAGCTTTGAGCAACCTGATCTAGCTGAAGATGTTCCTGCTGGTTGCAGGAAGGGCTGGAACTAGATGATCTTTAAGGTGCCTTCCAACACATACCATTCTATGATCCTATGACTGAGATGAAGGGATAGAGTTCTGGGGTTAACTTTCTTCATAGAAGTCCCTCCACTCCGCATTTGTGGCCAATAGAGTGCTGGTAACATGCCAGTGTTCCAACTATTGCTGAGCTATGCTTGCTCTTCCCCACCTGCTGAAGTGATAGGCTGGGGATGTACAGGAGGTGGGTGACTCCAGCTGACCAGAGGGGTGGTGGACACACTGTAACTCATCTCCGGCCCGGGCCGGCCCCAGGCGGTGCCTGCGGCGGCAGCGGCCCCAGCGCAGGGCACGGCTGAGCCCCTCAACCACGGGCGGGCGGGCGAGAGCCCCGGGGAAAGACTGGGCAAGGGAGGGCAAAACGCTGCCCGGCAGCCGGGGCTGAGCCAGGGGAACCGGGCAGGAAACAGCCCTGCCAGCTCCGAGGGGAGAAGGGAGCGGGGACGGAGGCGGGAGAGACCCGGCAGGGATGGTCTTGTGGCCAGGGAGGGACCCTGGCAGGGCAGGGTGTGGCAGGGCATATCACCCTTCTCCCACCGCAGATAGCTGGTGCAGGTAGGAGAGATAATCCAGGAGGGCAAGGCCCAGCAGGTATCCTCTCCTGGCACCAAAAGGTCTGCCAGCTTATCAGATGTGGGAAGAGATAAACAAAGGTGACCAAGAGGCCTGCTTTTACACTATAAAAGTACTACGGTTTATCACAGAGGCAGAAATCTCTTACACATTCCGTGGAAATGTGTGAGAAGATTTCTCCCTGGAGCTGGATGCAACTCCAGGTCCCTTTCCCTGGGAATTGAGNTAGACCAAATCAGCCATTATAAAGGAACTTGTCAATGGTAGTGGATTTTGGGGTGCTGGCCACCTCAATAACAAAACTGCCTGCTGCTAAAGGCCTGGGCAAAAGGCCAGGACTGATTTAAACCCACATCAGCCATTCATAACACAGGGGCTTCCCTGTGGTCCGTAGGAAGGCTCAACACCAGAGGAGGGTAATATTTCCTGAAAGACTTCTGACAGTGGAAAACCCACACTGGAGCAAGTTTATCCTGGAATACTGCAGCCTCTGGAGGGGTCTCACACTGGAGGGGTCTCACACTGGAGCTGGGTAAAGTGTGAGGAGGAAGAAGTAACAGAAAGGAGCTGTTATGGACTGACCATAGGCCCCCATTCTGAGGAATGCCTTAAAGGAAAGGAGGTAGAGGAATTGGGAGTGAAGGTTCAAGGTGAAGGTGAGCCTGGCAAGAAGAGCTGACAGATAGATATTATTTATCTTTTTGTCTCTATTTTTCTATTCTTATTTTCCATCCTATTCTTATTTTCAATGGGCGATAAGTAAAATTGATTTTGCACAAGGGGAGTCTGTTTTACACGTGAGAGTAATGGATCTGCCTGTCTTTGTCCTGACTCACAAGCTTTTCCGTCCTATTTTCTCCTCCCGTCCTGGTGAGGATGGGGAATGAGCACGGCTCTGTGGGTGTCTGGCAACAAGGCATGGTCAACCCAGCAGAAAGACAAGCACAGATAGCTGTAGATGATGCAATTTGAGAACAAAATAGATGCAAATATCCTGTCACATGTTTGGCTGACATATATCAAGACAGTGATGTGTGATCAGCACTTCAAGGAGAATAAAACACAGGAAAAGTGAGAACTGTGATGCTACTCCACCTGTCAAAGATATCAGAAGCTCAATGCAGGAATTAGAAAAAGAATTAAAGATCCAGTTTGTTTCTTCTGTCTGGATACTATTCAGATGGTTTCCCCTCATTCTCATCAGTGCAATTTCTCTGGTTCATGTTGTATTGCAGTAGCGTAATTTGCAACCTAGTCCAAGCACAGCAAGCTCTTTGCATAATATATTGCAAAATATTGTTGACATTCTCCTTAAATCAAAATATGCTCAAAAATATGTCCTTTAGTTGTACCTATCCCTCCACCAACCGATTTTTGGATTTTATGGATAACAGTAGTGCATTTTTCATATGCAGAATGGTTGAAAGGTACCTATCCCACATATATATATTTTTTCTTAAACTCAGTAATGAAGAGACGGGGACAGTTACAACTCAGATTGTGTCCAAGCATCATTTACAGAATAAAGTATTGCTACAATAAACTACCCTATAGTCTCAAAATTGTCATCTTTAGATGTTCTAATTGACCTTAACCAGAATATATGTATAACCTTAACAATAAGTGATTTAAATACCTTGAATATTTCTTGCAACGTTAAGTAGTGGTGCAATTTGAAAAAAGGATTTTATGGTTAACATTTTTCTTCATTTGTTTTAACTGAAACAGTTTCTTTCTTTCTGACATGATTTTGACAGTAGTTTTATACTAATGCATACATATTATCTTCTGCCTTTCATCAGCTGAAAATGTCATCACTGAAATAAACATTTTTTGACCATTAGCTCGTTTAAAGCATTTGATCTTGTCTTCTCTTTTAAATAAAATATCCAAAGGGATGAATCATCTTCTAATGCTCTGAAACAGCAGAGGGAGCTTTCAGCTTGTTTAGAACTTCACAGTGTTTTTAATTTATCATTCAGGAAAGTGTAACTGAGCTGTATTACATTGTAGAATAGATTTTGAGAAAGATTAAACAGTTTTTGATTGTATTCCTGGGGCCAACACCATACCCAATCGATAAATAAACAAGAAAAAAACCCCCAAATCCACACACCACACACACACACACACACACACACACACACACACTCAAAGCCAACCCTGCTTTTTCAGTGGCAGTTTGGTCTTCTAGGAAAGAGGCAAAGGACTTGAAAGTCCCTTGACTGGCACTTTATTATGACACTTGTCACAGCTGGATGCATTCTGCATGTCACAAAGGTGGTTCAATGGTCATACAGCATTTAGCAACAGACTGAAACGTAAAACTGGTTATACTTGAGTGCATATCAGGTGATATACAAAGGGACATGACCACATGAGTCTGAAAAACCACAACAGATTTCTTGCTTCTAAAAAAATTGTTTCTGATTCTCAGTATAGTAACTGCTTTTCCGGTTGGTAGTTTCCATGGAAATCCACAAAGCATACATTTTTATTCTTTGTAAACAAGGTGTTTATGTATTTATTAATTATTTCCAGTTGACCTCTTCTGGCAATGGTGCATAACAATGTACTTTCTAGAACCATGCGGTTTTTCCTTATCTAATTAGCATTAGAATATGATATTGAAACACAAAAGAATAGAGAAGAAAAATCTGAAAGCACAACATTCATCGACAATTTGTAATTTGCACTTACAGCTGCAGTACACCATCACATGAATTAGTCAAACCCACAGAAGCTGCACTTAACTATGTTCACTTAATTGCATCTTGACTTGCAAGTAAAACTGGACACATACAGCCACAGTACTAGTTCCTGACCTCAGACACTTTTGGCAAGATATCCTTTTCTTTTCCTCTTGTATTCAATTGAGTGGTTTAAGTATTTTTTCCAGGTAATTTCTACATATTTCATGAAGACATCTAGAAAAAAATCCTATCTTTATCAGCTTTCTATTTACTTGTACTAATTTTGGTCTTTGAACAGTAATGTTTTCATCCTGCTGCAGTCACCATTTCTGCAGCATCCTATAATTTCAGCTTCCTGACTTTTTAAATTTTTTTAAAAATTGAGCAGTTAAATCTGAGTTCATTTTCAAGTGTTTCAGGAATGACACTTAAAATCAGCCAATTCAGGAAGTCTAATATGCTTTTTAAACATCCTTAGTTGGTGCAACTACTCATAACTTCATGACTACAAAACAGCTTAATCAGTTCTCTTAGGAGTGAGACTCAAAAGACTCTCCCTTCAATCAGGAGAGCAAATACAGAAACTTCATGTTCCTAATTTTCTCAATTTTTAGTTCTTTTTAATACCTCTTACTTGTTAGAGCCATTTTCTTCCAGATACATGTATCAGGTGTGCTAAATCATTTTACTTCATCACCTCAATCTATGTGCTGTGTACTTCATAATATCTATTAAAATATTCCTGCCTCACATGTGCTCTTCATTTTATTTATCACCAAATTCCATTTCTCCTTCAACTCTGGCTTTCAGCTTCAACGTTTTATCTTCTTCATCCAGCCTTCCTTCCACCTTAAAATTTACAGTTGGAAACAAAGCATATATCAGTATCATCTAAGGAAGAAAAACTGATTTCCACAGCACATACATCTATTTTTATTACTATATTGAATATAGTCATGTTTTTTAATAGATCATATATTATTATAAAGATGGGCAAAGTAATCCTGAAAAAGAGCTGTGATCTAAGTATAAGGTATTTTTTATTCACATCTTGGTATTAACTTCCATGGTTAACTAACACTTGAATAATTTTAGACTTCCAGATCGCCACCACAGCTGATCTTCTGTTAAAATAGCTGTCATAGAGTGAAAAGGCAGCTTGAAACAAACAGTTAGGATTAACTTTGTTAACACTGTTGACAAAACTGAAAGCTGGTTTGCTCTGACATCCTTCTAAATCATGTCAGGACTTTGTATATCCCAAAATCCCTTGCCTTTTTTATTTTTTTTGCATTCTCTGTTCTGTCTGTAACTTTTAGAGACATGATTAATACTAATGTTAAAAATCCATGTTCTCATGTATTAAGAAATCCAAGTCCTTTGATTTCTACTGGAAATACTCACAGTGATTAGAAAATGACAGCAAATCAAAGAAGTACTCAGAATAAATCTTTGTTACAATTTTTAGTTATAAGCAAATTATTTAAATTCTTTGGTCTCCCAGTGACTCATCTCCAATAAATGTAATCTCTTCTCTTAGGAATTTGCAGTTGTTGAAATGATGAAGTCTGTAGGAGAAGGAACGTATACAGAGGAACATTAAACATAATGTGGGGCAAAGATCTTCAGTACATGCAAATCTGTGATTCCCCTGAATAAAATGAAATTTAATGATTTATAAAGTTATAATGATCAATGTCTTGGGCTTCCTGACTTTTGCACAGACTTTTGAAGTGACTCATTGAAATTAAGATTTTCATTAAACTACAATCATAAATCAGTTTATTAACATACTGTTCCAAGAACAAAGAAAGCACAGTGAGCCATTTGGAAAAAATTTAATGACACTTCACTTTTTTCTCTTTTTCCAAATGTTCTGTATGATGTCTAACACATTCAAATGTTCAGAAGAAAGCTAATACACACTAGAGAATATTTGGGGCTTAAGATCTATCCGTTTATATCATATAGCATGGAAGTCTTTCACCATGCTGACATGATAATATTGACTGTTTAGAAGGCCACATATCTAAATTAGATTAAGACACATCCAATACCTTTCTCCGAGGACAGTCGAAAAATATATAAAAATTCATTCACCATCTGGTAAATGTTACAAACATAAACAGGGAGGAGGGACTATGATGTAGCCAGACACCTAAAAATGCATTAGTATAAGCTTCAAAAAGTACCTTTCAAGGCCTCCAAGCGCAATACAGTATAGAAGAACCAATACACAGAAGGCTTGTCTAACCACCAGGCATGTAAAAAGACTAAGGTAAACTTTGATGCAGCTCAAGCAAACGAAGGTCATGATGTTTGGCTTTCATGCCTTATGTAAGTGCTCCAGAGGGTAAGCTATTACTGTACCTCTGAAGAACTTCACACTGAAGATTAGGAAGGTTCTTTGTATTTCATCTAGGATTTATAAAATTCATTTAAGAGCTGCAGGGGGAAACAAAAAATATTTCTTCCCTACTTTGGTAATAGTTTAATGAAACCACTGTTCTGAAAAAACTATTCATAAAGCAAACAGTCACTGCTCTACGGGTCTCCTTTCATGCCTATAAAATGCATATTCTGAAGAGAATTCCATTTACAAAAAGAAATAGCTTCTGCACTTACAGAAAAGGGCTTGCTCTAGGACTTGTAATAGAATTTAAGCAGAACACATTACTGCCTTTACAGAGAAGTCAAGTACTTAACAACAACAACAAAAGAATGTGAACAGTGTGTGGCTGAACTTAAGGTTCCCGAATTAATTAATCTCCCATCCTTTAAATGGATAAATAGAAAAAGCAGAGTGTGACAATGACTCATCATGAAAATGAGCACAGATGCGTATTAAAACTGCACTTTGGTTCACCTTTCCTTGTAACACTGAAGGCGTTACGCATATAACCTAAGCTGCCCTTTCTTCCCACCGGAAGAAAAAAATATATAACCACTTTTTTCTTTTTCTATCTGTGAATCCTTGGGAGATTTTGCTGTAGTAAGGGCCAGAAAAACAGAAGTTTCTTCATCTTTTAACCAGAACTTCCATGGCTACGTCTACCTATTTCCTTCCTACAGTCAAAATGAACAGTTATCACTTAGAATTTTTAGAATTGTTAAAGAAATTGCAATACAAAAGTAGCTAATGCAGAAGTAAAAGCAGGCAAATGGGCTGTTTACATTTAAAAAAAAAATAATTTTTTCTGTACAGTCATACATACCTTATACACTTCCACAAGCCCAGGGCCATTCTTATAAGCTCAAGCAGCCCAAGAGCAGAAGGCACCTCTCCAAGTTTCTAGTGAGTTTCCAAATACCCTCATTGTGGAGGTACTCCGTATTTCGGAAGCAGTTTGGCCTAGCATTAGTCTAGAATAAAAAGAAAATCTCAGACAACCACATAATCCGTTTGATCCCTCAGGTTGCTCTCAATATAAAATGCAGTTTAGTGAATGAATTACATAGCCCCATGGAAAGTTATACTCTGAGAAAAAAAACAGAGCTTATCTTTATTGGGCTAACTGCCATGATATTACTCAAGGGCACATGTAATTTGACTAAATCTTTCTTCAGAATACCAGGTACTTCTGCATTATGAATGACATTATTTATTCTTTTCAGAGATTTAAACAAGGCACAATACTTTGTGAAAGGTAATGGTTTCAGACTTACTTGGGAGAGTAATGTAGGGGGAAATAGATTTTCTTTATTACAAAACTCTGGAGAAAAAGGTATTTGCTTAACTTTATATCTAGTACCTTGTCATTTGCATAATTGGTAATCCACAATTGGATAAATATACTCCTAGTTTTTGGAAAAAAATCAGATTTTTTTCACTTGAAATTCTTGCAACAGCATTTTTCAGCACATTTCAAGGGAGTTGGAATTAAAAGGAGGGAAATGTTACAATTCAAAAAAAGTTATTTTCTCTATGTCCATATACTAAGCAACATTGTCTCTCACACACACACACACACATACAAGAAATTTGAAAACAGAAAACATTTGATTACAGCTGCTGAACCCAGTATTTGTTCTTTTTTCCCCTAAGCAATAAACCTAATCGTAAGACTTTTGCATGCATATGGAGTTCCAACAGTATAAAAAAACTTGTTTATTAGTGGTAGATAAGAACAAAACCTAACAGTTTAAGAATTTCTATAGGTTCATCCCCATTTTAACATATAATTTAAAAATATGATTTCTCATTTTTTGAACATTCACTGTGATTAAATAAATTCATTCTCAACTTTTGAATGTTTTTATTCTCATATCAAAATTCAAATAAACATTCCATTTTGAATTTATATTTTAGATTTTCAGTATATGGGTTGATAACCATAAATTACCAAACCAGACATGTTTTCAAAGTGTATTCATTTCAGTGGGAACACGACTTTTTGTCAGAATACCACTCTGACAGTCAAGTTTTCACCAAATTTGTAAAATGTTCAAAGTAACTAAATGGTAACATATCAAAGAAAGTCTGCTAAATGATACTATTTTTTCTCTCGTTATGTATGAAGTATACATATTCTACTTACAGGTAGAAATGCTCTACATTTTATTATATTTCATCATTCACAGAAATAGGCATCCTTACAGCAATTTTGAATATTAAAGAACTGGATTTCAGGTGGAGTATACTAAATGCAGGCAATCGTCTTCTCTGATAATTCCTCTATAAAGGCTGCCACAAAACCAAGTGAAAACATGCATGGGGAGCACTTAACTGTTGGTAGTAACTGCTATCAAAATTAAACTTAAAAGCCAGCACTTTTCTCATGGCAAAAATTTTCAGAGACCAGGCAAAGGAGGACCTATTTCATACTAAACATCTTGCTCCTACGTACAGTAAATCAATCTACTTCAGTAAATTGGTAAAAAATGGCTCTTTAGTACTTTAAAGACCTATGGCTTGCAAAAGGTAAAACCCTGGAATAACAGTGCTGTCATACAACAGAGTAAGAACCACTCTTATAAATCACAAGAAACCAGAGATGTACCCCAGAGTACTGGGTCCAATTGTGTTCAACACCTTAATTCATGATCTAGATGCTGGGAGAGAGCAAACACTTAGCAAGTTTGCAGATGTCTGGGATCAGTGGCTCTCATACGAGAGTGTTGTGCTGCTATCCAGGGGGGATCTTGAACCCGGAGGAAATGGCTGACAGGAAACTCACGAAGTTCAGCAAGGGAAAGAGCCAAGACCTGTACCTGGTAAAGAGTAACCCCTTGTACCAGTATAAGCTACAGGCTGACTCTCTGGAAAGCTGAAGTGCAGAACAGGACTTGGGTGTCCTGGTGGACACTAGGTTGAACCTGAGCCAGCAGTGCTCCCTCACAGAAAAAATGCCCAACAGTATCCTTTGCTGCAGTAGGAAAAGTATTGACCAGCTCCGGGGTCGGGGTCAGTCTTGTCTCCCAAGTGAAAAGTGACACAAGAGGAAAAGGCCTCACATTTCACCAGGGGAGGTTTAGACTGGATATTAGGAAAAAGGTCTTTACTGAAAGGGTTGCCAGTCATCAGAATGGGTTGCCCAGGGAATTGGGGGAGTCACCATCCCTGAAGGTATTTACAAGATGGATAAATGTAGAGTTCAAGGACATGGTTCAGTGGTGAACTAGGCAGTATTAGGTTAATGGTTTGACTTGACAATCTTAAGGGTCTTTTCCAACCTACATGATTCTGTGATTCTATATGGACTAAAGTTCCATCAGCAACACAGAACACAACATCAGTTTGCATGAAAATTTGCTTCAGTTAAGAGCACACAGATAGTAACAGGGACATATGTTTGGCAAGGATAAGATATTCAAGGGTATATTACAGGATTATAGGAAAAAATTATATATGGATATCAATAAAGGAATACTATAAAAAATCCTAAAAACCAAAACCCTAACAATTTTATGTAGGAATTCCCGGCATAACAGGACATAATCAGAACAAATGAAAATTTCCTTCATTTACCATAAACCAGACGTTGCAATAGCTCAGGAAAATTCAAAGTTAGAGAGAAAATTGGCATAAATGAATCCCTTTAATAGTAAGCATCAAAAAAGTTAATTATGCACCATTTAATAAATTGAAGTTCCTTGAGCATTGTGATTTTGTCAAAATTAATCTTAAGGATTGAACACTAGCAGAATTTGTTCACAAAAATCCTAGCAAGGCCAGCTTAGCTGAGAACACCAGCATATTGTTCCTCTTCACACAGTAGCATATTTCACAGTGAAGTAATAAATACTTTCTCTCTAGAGTATGAGCTTTAAAGGAAACTATGCCCTCTTTATTTTCAGATCTGGGTCCTCTTTCAACACTCCTATTCACTATGCTTTTGGAGGAAACCTTGGTCAGCAAGACAATAAAAGTGAAATTCTTTCCAACTTTTCCATAAAGTAGGCAAACCAGGATGATCTCCAGCTACTAAATCAGCACAAGATTAAAATGCCGCAACATTAAAACATTTGTATAATTCTTTATGCTCTTGTAAGTGGATCAGTTGTAAAGAGTATGATGTAATTTTGTTAGGAACTCTTCTTCACCAAACTCGCTCTTGTTGTCTCCTCTCTAATGAATCTTACAATGCAAAGAAAATGGAAGTCACAAGAGGCAAAGACAGATATAGATCTGTAATACTCATGCTAGGATAAGTTTCTCTTATAGGAAAAACACTTCAAAAACTATCTGCGACTGCCATACCCCCTGTGATGCTTTGCTCTCCCCTCCACATGCCATGATCCCAACCTGAACTTTATTTCCCATAAGTCTACTTAAGGGATAACCACGAGTACCAGTGCTATCATGGGGGTGTCTGGTCCTTTTGGCTGTAGCTGACTCATTGTGGATTTGGAGGAGACAGATACAACCCTAGATCCAGGAGCTAGTACCAGCAAGGCAGCTGCCTAACAAGAGTGCTGGTCAGTGGTCTGCCTCAAGCCAAGTTTGGAAGAAGTTAACATCTATAGTTGGTATGCAAACATGAATCTAAATCAGTTATTTTCCCCCGTAAAAACGGGACAGCCCAGGGCCTGCTGAGCTCTCCTGCATGGCAGTGGGCTATGTGCCAAGATCTCCCCTTGAGTAGAGATGCCTCTCAAGGTTACTTCTTGAGACTGAGACATTCCTTAACACAGCAGATCCTTGGTGAGTAATACATACTGATATCTTTGCTAAGTGACATAAAGGATTGGTTGTGCACATATAATACTTTACACATAAAACACTGACCAAGTTCGGGACTAAATCTCGATCCAGCTGCACCTAAATTCCGCTCTGAGGAGGAGTTTAGAACATAAGGGTGTCCTTTCTGAAACTCAGAACTCTATGTGAGGGTTTCCCTGACAGTTTTGTCTGAACCTGTCCTCTATGCAGTAAATAGTCAAGTGTACCTGGTTATCAAATCTTGTTAAACCACTGCAGCATTTACTATCAAACTCCACTAAATTGCTGGTTTATATCAATGAACATATTGCTACTTCTTTCTTAAGAGTGAAGTGTGTCACTCCATCCACCACACACTCCCAGAGGTCAATTTAATGATGCAGAAGAGGTATATTACCCATTCTGATTTTCTTCAGTTGGAGAAAATGAACTCACTTCCAGTTAATGATTGCTGGCACTTCTATGCCTTGTAATCCTTAGCTTCAAGAAGCCATCTCATTATCTGTTTGGGAACACAAATGCTTGAAAAACAGCATCTTTTATTCTTGCAGTTCGTGTGCAGAATAATTCAAATAGATTCTTTAATCGTGCCAGCATTACTTTAAGGAAGAGCTATTATTAGTAATTCCAGGCAAGACATGCAGGGTTCATCCCATGATTAAGCCAGATTTATTGGACAGAGGGTAAGTGACATTATAGTTTGAGATGAATTTGAAGTAATGTATGTATTGAAAACTCCTGAACATAAAATAACCCCAAGGGCCTAATATAAGGGGAATAATAAAAACATATATTCATAGCAACACATATAAGCTTATTTTCTACTGTATTGCATTATTGGTTCACTGTAGCTGAAACACTGCAAGAAATTTATTTAAGAAGAGTGTTCATTAAAATATTCTATTTGCCTTCTGTGTGATACAAAAATGTCACCATTACCTTCTAACTCCTTTTGTGTAATCCAGATTTTCTGCTGATCTGAAAAGTTTCTGAAGTGAAAAAAATTTTGCTGCTTCCAGTTGTTACAGAGGATGTCATTCCCTGATGATGGGCATTTCACAGATATCACAGCTGTCAATATCAAAAATTAGAATACTTTTGGGACAATTCAGCACAAAGTTTTTTCTTCACAAAGATCTGATTTTGAGCCTTTAATGGCTCAAGAAAGTAGCTGGTGGGCCTGCTTAGCCTACCTGTGGCTAAGTGAACATATTTTCAGTGATCACAGCAGTCTCTGGGAATGAGGTTCATGATAAGCCTGACACGCTTCCTTCAGAGAACTATTAACACTGTTCAACATAAAATTCAGAGAATGAAGGAGAAGGTGTGTTTAAGGTGCTTTATACTTAAGGGTGAGGGGGGGACCAGCACCTAAGGCTATGCAGTGAACACCAGATTCTCTGATTATAAGAATTTTTTCTTTTAATCTACAGTAATACAGTCATTATAGAGAGTTTGGTTGTTTCGGCACTTTTTTTGCCAAAATCAAATATTTTATATGCTGAGGTTTCATAGGGTTACATGAATTTTTCCTGATGATCCAATTCAGGGTTATGTCCCTGTTTGAGACAAAATTCAGAGAAACGTCCGAATTGGAACGTCCTCTCTTAGAAGGCAGGTTACAGCCACCCCTCCCACACCAGGTTCGGGAAAAAATTCCTCAGAGGAAAGGAAAAGGAAAAAAACCCCTATTTATTTAACAAACACACAGGAAAAGAATAATAATGCTAAATAATAAAACCTCTTGCTGTGGAGAGAAATCTGGGAAGATTTAAAGTCCTTTCTGTGGGTGTGGTCTCTCTCCTCCTCCTCGGAGCTGGGGCTGGGTCGGCCTGGGCCCTCTCCAGGCCTAAGGTGGAAAGTTTTCCCAGTGAGTTCTGGTGTTCTGAGGTTGTTGAAATAATCCATAAGAGAAGAAGGGAAAAGCTGAAGTCCCAGAAAAAAAAACTTAACCCTCAGTCTTTCTCCAGAGAACAGAGCCAAAAAACTGAGAAAAGCAGGAAGGGTGCTTCCTTCAGTCCTCAGCAGCAGCAGCTATCTCCATGTGCTTGGAGCACAAACTGCTTTGAAAAGTTCACTCAGTTTTTTACCTCTCCCCACTCGGGCTCAGTTTAAAGGCACAGAAAGGCACAGGATTAATTTCTGGGCGATATGGGATACAACATCATAAAGTCACCCTAAGACAGGTTATCACGTTCAGGGTTTTAACAGAAAATGCAAAGTCTCAAAACCAGAATGTTTTCTGTATCAATAGTAACTGCATTAACACATCTTTTACTGAAAGTCTACCTTCTTGATTTTCTTTTTAAATGCCACACACTTGCAAAGCATTCAGCCTACAGTCAGTGAAATACTTGAGTGCCAGGATTTGCTGCTAGGTGACAGCCTCCATAGGTTGACAGCTCAAAGCTGCTCTAAGAATAGTCTCCACTGGAGACTACACTGCATCAATTAGTTCTATAGCTCAGTAGGTAATACCTGGTGAGACTTGGCCTTGAGATGCTTGAATCTCTGGTTCCTAAATGTTCCAAATTAGGGACAATTAAAAACTCATCCAAAATTTTGAGAGATCACTAGGCCAGCAATTCCACTATTGCCTGAACCAAAAATACTTCTTTGAGAAAAAGTGATAAGTTTTTATCAGGTACTACAAACTGAAAAAAAGAAATACAGGATAGGTATTCAAGAGTAAGTTTATAAAACAAGTTGGTATTTGTCATACCCTTGACTACTAGAGGCAGAATTTTTGAACTGAAGCTGAGACAGATGTTTTTGAAATGTTATGTTCAGAATCTTAACATTCTTTCAGTAATGCAAAGTAATTCTTCCTTCACTGATCATTTTCACATATGGGAATTTATCCTTGCCACAACTACAAAGCTTTTAGTACTTCATGGATGAGCACACAGCACTACTGACAGAGTTCTTGCAATGAATTATCCAAAAGAAGTCACCACAAAGTGCTCTTGGATAAGTATTAATATTACATATCCTTCATTGCTCATTTTCTCCAGGCACATTCTATGTGATTCTTACAAATAGCTCACATTTATACAAAAACTCTCAAAAACTTTTCTCAGTTTTTTAAAAGAAGTTGTGTTTTATCCTTTCCTGCTAAAGCTTTAAAACTGCTTAGTTTTGGCTCATGTAGATGTCACTTGTGTTAATTTTATACTTTTTCAGGGTAATTTACTGAATAAACTTTACAATAACATTCCATTTAAACAGTAAGATTTGCAGTCTGCAGGAGATCATAGCACACTGTTCTGGAACACAGGAAAGGCAGAGATATTTCCTACTCAACCAGGAATAAAAAAACAAAAAATCCAACCTTATTTAATGTGGACCGTACATACTGTAGCATTAGTAACCCCTTTTTCCTTTAAAAAAGGTTATTGAGTTTTCCATGGACAGATTCAACAGGTATCAGCTTCTTTTTCTTCTAAATGCCTTATCACATACATATAAATGCTGCAACAAACATTTCTGTTTACAGACTAGCAGTGTGATGACCAAAAATCCATGTGCATCTCAGGAATGGACTGAAATCAGTCTCATTTCAGGCACTCATTCTTAATAGTGGTAGAAACTGGCTGGAGAACCCCAGACAGAGCAAACTCTTACTCCACTGTTGTTGAGAAGGGCTCTGAGAGGTGATGAATTCAGTTTAAATTCACACTACTGCTGAAGTCAACTGCAAGTGGCCGATCAGTTGTCACACAAAATTGAGATGAAAAACAAAGTCAAAAGCACATAAAGACTCTATTAGCCATATAATCCGGATGCAGATTTATTTTAAGTATTTCCTCTTGAATTTTTCACTCATCTTCAGGCTCCTTAGAATTCTCCTAAATTTCAATTAACGCACTTACTTAGATTCCATCCAGTACCTGAGAAATATTCCCAAGACACCGAGGCCAGTGAATATTTAATTTTAAAAGCATTTTTATTCCTAGAAGGTTACATCCAGATCCATCTAACAGGACCATTGTGCAGAAGTCTTTTAAAATCATAACTTCCCATAATCAGCAGTGTAAGCATATACCACTGTAGTTATTAAAAATTTCAAGGGATATATGAAAAATGAAGTAGAAATTTTTGGAATATATTATCAATAATTATCATAGGAATACATTCGAATATGTAGGTCACCATTTTGAAATGTTATGAACATGTTACAGGAACAAATAGCTCTCAATAAATGTAAGAGTATTCCACAGTTAATACCTACAAATGCTATCACAGAACATGGAAACACATAAATATACTAAAAATAATTCACAAGAAACATTTTGGTCCCAAACACTCCAATCCCTCAGAACCTAAAAAGAAAAAAATGAGTGTGAAGAGTTACTAAAAAAAATGGTCTAGATTTTATTCCATTATATGAAAAATTGTGATTCTCCAGGGAAAATGCTAAGATCTAGGTCCCTGTACAAATACTTAATCTTAAAATTATTTATTCTTTCAAGTTTATAAAACATAACACCTTAATTAGATATTTACAATGTGCCATGGTATTGTGAAAAATATGTCTGGAGTATTTCAGCTTAAAAGACTAGAATTTATTCATGAATACACTTGCTGAAAAGCATACAATTTGGTTTGAATTTTTAAACATAGTTCATAGTGTGACCCTGAGATTAGCTCAGTTGGTCAGAGCAAGGTGTTGATAATGCCAAGGTCATGGCTTTGATCCCTGTAAGGGCCCCTCACTTCTTTTTTTTAATGGAAGAAAGTTATAAAAAAGACTACATCATGACAAAAAGGAAAAATTTAAAAAACCATTTTTTGCTTACATTTTCATGGGGATTAAAATTTAGGCTCCTAGGCAAAAGGAAAAACAAATCATAAAGGAAAAATTCCCCTGCTGGTCTGCAATACCAGGGCTGGTGACTGCAAATCTCACCTGCACACAACCACAGCAAATGGGATGCACTTGGATAATTATATATTCCCCTGACCATTTTCCACATCTGGTTCTACAGAAACAAAATAAGCATATATGTCTATTAAGACATGACAGTCCGCATTTGTGATTTCTTCTGCTGACCTGAATCATGAATTTTTCTCATGACTTTTTAAATTTGTCATTCTTCTCACAAAACTCTAGCTCCATGTAGGTGCAGAGGAGAGTCTAGTGCACTATAGCAAGAGTCTGTATCTAAAAAAGCATTGGGCAAACACTTATGAAATCATTCCAATTTTAGCTGATTAAATACATAATTTAACATTAAATATCTTCATCCAAGTTCCCAATTAACAGTGCAGTGCCTAAAAGTTGTATCCTTTAGTATATAAACACAATTTTGTGAAGTCTGAGAGTTCAGACTGGAACTAGTAAGGATGGAGCACTAGTTCATCTGCTTATTAAAGCACATACTACAACTTTTGAAACACAAAACCAAAGAAAAGTATTTTCTAGCCTAGGCAAGCAATTCTCAAAGCTCTCACTAAAATCTTACAAAGACAAACAAGTAATGGTAAAGACTTTGTGATAGCGAACAATCTTGCTCATCTCAATACATTAATTCAAACATTCAATCCCATAAGCATCTGCATATGAGGACAACTTAACTCTATCAGAAGCCTTAGACCTGTGAAGTATGTCTATTTCTCATACAGATTCCCACAGAAAACTCATATGCTATATGACTCTGCCCTAAGGAATAGCATTCTCTGTGCACAGAAAATAAAAATTTCTGAACGTATTCCTGTAAAACCTTTTTTTTGACATACCTGTAAGCCATATGTAAACATGAATTAACATATACATGCTGTTCACAGCACATGGGAGAGTAAGTGCCTACGGCCTTAACAAAACTGTTCGGAAGGCCTTTGAATCATCTGGGGAATTTGAAGTAACGCCCTCCATGAATTTTGTAAAGTTAAGGGATAGTTCTGTGAAAGTAAGAGAATGTGCACAGAAAATTTTGCTGAAATAAGTACTTCAGATTCCAAAAATTATAAATCCAAATATTTACAAATATAAAAATAAAGTGTTCTTCTGTTATTCAAGCTAATTTTATTTTGTTGAACTACTTTTTGTGCTACTGTAGGTCAAACGCCTGGATTTTTTCCCTTTAACCATGGAACATGATGTAAATCAGAATAGCACTGTGAAAATCTGGATAGTCTGCTTCAACTGGTATTTAGTCCTAGTGTTTCAAGGAGGCAAAAGTTAGTGTAGATATAAAATTTGAAAAAGCGACAGTATTTTTTCCATCCCTCATATGATTTTTAGTATCCAGTCTCCTTTAAATCCAGTACCAACTTTCCATAGAATACTTTGTGCTGCCAGAATATATAAAAAAGAAAAAAAAAGACCACTAATGTTCTAGCATAAAACCATAAAACTGAGGATTTTTAACTTAGTACCTGCAGTACAAAACAACATCCCACTTTATGTGCAAAGCTCAGCTGCTGTTACTAATTTTTTGCATCTGAATTATCTTCTGGTTTGCTTGAATTCACATCAGTTTGTTAAAGTGTTTTCAAGAGCAAGTCCTTCTGCAGCACAGGTACAATGCTGATGGTTTCTTCTTTGTCACTATAACATGATTTGTGTCATTTTAAATATGCTTGCTAATGTGATCCACCTTGCTCTTTTTCCTCCTGCTGGTTTGCAACTCCATAGTGCACCCAGATTTTCTAAGGTCTGTGCTGCTTAGGTTGGATACTTGCTCTTTTCTCACTTTGTTATCCCTAAAACTGGTTTTGCCCAGCTTCCAAGGCAACATTCTGCTTCTGAACAACTGCCGGGCATTTACCAGTTGTTTATAGCCCTGTGGTTATCACCCTTACCTGTACATTGAAGGCTTCTGCTGTTATCCCACAGTGGTATTCCTATGCCCTTCATTCTGTTCTAAGGCTATATATTTTTCATTATTTTATGCAGAAAATTTACTTGTTGTTGTGGCCTAGTAGTTACAAACATATAAAAGCAATTACTGTTATTCCACACAGCAGTACAAGGCTAAACAAAAAAATTAAACCAAGAGAGGTAATAGTTATCTGGTCATTACACAGCTGGTGTTACAGCTAAACAAGCTGAAACAAGTCCGTGGACAGGCCAGTCCCAGAGAAAGCCTGACAGGTCTGAAGGCTGGAACAATCAGCGTAACTGGCACCCAGCCTCTGGGCTCTTACCAGCAATGGCAACAGCAGAATTCCTAAGCTGGATGGGGCTGCACTGTAAGTAAACAAAAGCTTCTGTGAGCAGGGAGAATCCAAGCCTATGGAGCTCATTCTTCTGCTGACAAAGAACTACACAGGTTTTGTTGCAAACGCAAGGTATTTGTCTTTGATTCATCGTGTCTACTAGAAAAAGGGTACTGTACCAATAACTAGATGTAAACATGCCAGTGCAACTCCTGAAGAAGGGCAGAGGAGATAAATGTCAAAAATGAGAGGTGTTGTGTGTCTGTACCTTCCTCATGTAATAGGTAGTCTTCGGATAAGGCATAGGTTGCTTTGTGGCAGCCTGAAATCTCTCAAAGTCCCCATCTGTTGTCTGTAGAGCACAAGCCGTAGATTTAAAGACTGCCAAAGAGCGATTAGAGAGCCCAAATAAAGTGATCAGTAGGATGTTTTTCTTTTGTCCTCTGAATAACTTTTCAAGAACATTTACAAGGTCCTCTACACTGACAATGGATTTAATGTTAAGAAATATCCTTAGAATAGAATTAATTTGCTAAAGTGCACAACTCAAGTTACTGTTATTCAGATTTGAATTAGATATAATTGTAAACAAAAAATTACAGCCACAGTATGGAATGAATCTTTCAAGATTTCTTCTCGCTCTTACACACACACTCATGAGAGAATAGCACTTAAGAGGTTAACATGTACTTGTATTGAGAAAAAAAGCACGAAAAACTAATTCTAATCCATTATTTACGTAACCAGGCTGTTGTCAATCCAACATTTTCAGTGAAATTACATATCATCACCCAAAACTCACAGATGGCCTGTGTCTGCTTAAGCTTAGTATGGCACTGTTGCCAGTTTAGGGACTCTAAACACAGGCATGGCAGATAATTTAGAAAGTCTACATTGTTTATTCTGAACAGGGTGCAAGGTGGAAGTTTATCCAGAAATCAAGCACACCTATTCTCAAAACTTAACACTATTTATACATTTTAGCAAACAAAAAAAAATGGCTACAAGTTAGTTAGTCCTCCTATAATTAGCTACTTACAAATCTTTTCTTTGTCAAACGATTCTCTCACTCATAGTAATTAAACCACATGGTCAATCTTTCTCGTTTTTCTGAGTCGGTGGGTTTCTTGAGTCAGTAGTCCATGAGTCAGTGGTCAGTCTCTCACCGCCAGACTACAGAAATGAAAAGGCTCCAATCCCTTGCATTAGATAGTCAGGACCCTGTTTCACAACCACTTTCTCATTCTCTGTAAGTCCCTGGGCAAATTGTTAACTGTTCCTGGCTCTTAAGATGTCAGCATCAGTACCTTTTTCAATTAATTTCCTCAATGCATTTATCTGCATGACTCATCACCCCTGAAATCCTCTGTGCAAATCACCATCATCTTTCTATTGTTTAGTCTTCTGGAAGTGAATTAGTTTCAAGGGAGATGTTATGTATACCATAGGCAGCAGATCAAGCATTTTCTTTCTAATATTTTTGGTGTGTGGGCATTTTTTGTAAATATGTTGGACAATGTGTTTTAAAGAACTTTTGGCCTTGTTATTCATCCAAATTATACTTACAGGTAGAAGTATCATGTCAAACACCCCATGTGAGATAAATAAACACACCTTACATGCAAATGTATTGATACTCTAATTAAAATATTAAAGTATTAGACTATCAACAATATGTTCAAAGAGTTACTTGTTATCTTTACAAGAGATTCTCCAAATTCTCAGACTATTGTTCTCAACAATAAGACTAGAAATCTCCGCTATACAGGTTTCACTGTAACCACCTTTCCCTGTTGTTATTATCCCCAACCTTACGCTCCTCAAGAACAGATGTGGGTATTACTATGGTGAGTTGTCAATATCCTGAACTCTTCACTGGTGTGGACATGCTCACACAGCCCACTGTTGGCAAATAGACTGAATAACAATGTGGGTAGGATTAGAACAAGTGTACACAGTATGTGCATACAGATCAAATGCACAAAGCTCAGGAGTGTGCTTGCCCAAAACAGATCATTTTAAATAACATGGCTGGGAACCAATTGCCTCTGGTGATGTTAAAGAGGAAGACAAACATCAGCCAACGTAAGCAGTATGTAGGAAAAGTCTAACATATTTTGGAAATAAATGAAAAGTTCTCCTGAGAAATATAGAAGAAACAAAAATTTGTAGCAAAGGAGAGGAAGATACCTTAGAGTAGAAAAAGCAGCTCTCATCCTGCTGGCACTATAACCTCTGCCCATGCTAAAGAGCACAACCTCCCCATGGGAGGCCATGAACAGCTAGCACCCAGATTGTGCCCCAGCATGGTTAGAATTTTGTGAGTTCAGTTGTAGAAAGACATTTATTAATAATTTAAATATGCTCAGGATTCTGCCTTGTCTGTTGTACAACAGATATTATTCTCAAATGGATAAATCAATGATAGCTAGTTAATACAAATCCATAATAAATTTATTAATTGCTTTGATTCCAGTTTAAGATTAAACTAGGTGAACTGAGCCATTTTCCCCTTGTAAGACTTGGCAGATTTGTTATGTTGTTAGCGAATGTTACTTTTTCCTCATCTTGTGGACTATTTTTATGTACTCTAGAACATGCACTATACCTTGTTTTTATTTCACTGGTCTGCAATTCTGTGTTATACCTGAACTTAATATATATGATGTTTTACATATGCTAAATAGCTATTCTATGTTTCCTTTGTTATCTCTGACACCAGTTTTCCCAGTTCAGCATTGCATGTGTCTAGTGACCAGTAATTGACTACTGATCATTTGCTCATAGCCCTTGACCTGTGGTTTCACCGTGTGCCCACATGTTCATTCTACCAGCCCACACCCGTATCCCTCTAAGCTGCATTTTTATTCGATGCATAAGAACTACTTATCATTGCTATCTAATTCAGCCTCCTGGTGCAGTCACAGCCCCAGCACCAGCTATTTAGCAATGCCAAGTGCCTGTTCTCTATTTTTTGTCTTTCTCTACCATAGTATCCCAGACTCCAACCCAACTGCAAATATTCAACTTGTTTAGTTGCCTATTTTTTTAAAAAGGTTTTTTCCTTTTCAAAACTCTCTTCTGGCTTTTGGTTTTTTACTTGTGCAAAAATGTTTAAACACAATATGCTGCTCTAACGTGACTCTCCTAAGTGGAAAACTCCGTGAAAAGCTCTTCCTCCTATTGCTATTTCCCCATGAAGTAATGACTGTTCATGCCTGAGCAGCTGGATCCAGCAGCATGCTGTGCATCTATCTAGGCAGCAATGGAGCTTGCTTAAAGACTGATGAACACACTGGTTTTGGTGTGTTTTGCCTACTATGCTATAATCACTTCCCATAACACCTTCTCCAGGAGAAGTCACAAATCTAGGGACTTCTGCTGCTCCACTACTATGTATTTAAAGAGAGAGAAACATGTACAAATCATAAAAACACAAATACTCAAATTACTAACATTTTTCTACATTATTATTTTTCAGAATTTTCTCTCAATAGAAATATTTTTGTCTTTACCTCCCAACTTTTCAAATTAATTTTTTAATTTCTACTCATGTTTTTATAATGATTTTGAGTCCAGTGATATTATGCCTTTAAGCTGAGCTTGCTTTAGTTTCTCCTGGTATTGAAACATATCAAGATTTCATTACCATTTTCCTTCTGATTTGAATGCTATTTGAAGCATTAATAATTCAGCTTTTTCAAAATATGACCTATTTTCCTAATGTAGACAAGCCTATAGCATTAGCTATCTATGAAGAAAAATAAGTTGATTCAGTTATGCAAATAGTTAGCAAATGAAAAAGGGGATTGAGTTTCTCTGAAATATGACTTTCATTTCTAAGAAGTTGTAAAAGATAAAGTATAATGGAAATATGAGGGAGAAAAATGAGAGGAGCCTTTTTAAAGGGAAAGTCTGTCTGAGCTATCTACCAATATTCTTTGGAGAAGTCAGCACACACAGAGATAAGCAACACAGCAATCCATCCAAAGGGCATCTCTTTTTACACAATCTCTGCAGCTGATGTTTGAAGTCTAGCACCACCATGGCATTTTAAACAAACCATATAAGTCATGCCCTGTCTACAGATTGTTATGCATCTTATAATTAAAAAGAAGCTTATCTTAGCTTGTCTTCTTTCTTTCCTTCCTTCCTTTCCACACGTATGTAGAATAGAACTATTTATTTTGGTCATTCCTACCAAGGGACAAGACTATCTGTATTTTAAGTTTTGTTAATTGTTATTGCCAAAGAGGTAGAGACATAGATCAGTGCAAATAACTTCAAAATATTATCAGACAGCTAGTCATCAAAACTCAAGAGGATGATAGAAAAGGCAGAGGAGAAGGGGAGGGAGACTGAACTGTCTCACATTCCTTACTCTCTTCCACACCCAAGGAAAGAAACAGCTGATTCAAGAGAGACTATTTTGATATTACCATGTATTAGGAATTAAGATCATAAATGAAGTTCAGCTGCCATCAAAAAACGTAATTAGAGTTATATGAGTTACTAGAAAAGGTATAAATTCAAAACTGTAATCTGCATAAATTCATATCTGTGATGTCCTTTGTTTTGAATGTTGCAGTTATGATCCTCAGTCTCAAAAGAAGATAAGAAAAAAGATTTGTTTTGATTGTAGAATACTTGTGTATAAAGAAAACACATGACTGAAGTGTTATCTGGCTACCTATCCCAAAATCGTCCATAGCCTGGTCATACCACTTCATGTTGGTAAGTTTGTGTTTCATGGCCTACTCTAAGTCAAGAAGAACACTCACTGAACTAACTCATTCAAAACTCTGTCTTGATACAGCCAACTGCCAGATGATATGCAACAGTGATTCTTACAAAAATTTCTAGATCTCCGGCAATAAATTGGTGATAAAAATTCTACCACTGACTGGGAAGTTACAAAAAAACCAATGGAATGCTAAACTCTTGCAATTGCTATGCTTCCCTTATGCTATGACCCACTTATTTGACAGTGTTAGAAAACAGATTTGATTAACCCAGTACAGTCTTTCTGACATCAGCATAATTTTATGGAAGACTAAAATCAGAAGTTTAACTAGGGCTCATACAAGAATCCAAAGTCTTAACTAAGCACAATCTTATTCTGCTCTATTGAATATATAATAGTCTGTTGGATAACCACAAAGAGCCATATTGACATAAGCTGTTATTTAAAGGTGAAAAACAGTTGTCAGAGTATTTGTTTTAGATGGTGCTGGGCGATATTTGATGTTCCAAACAGAGCTTACTAATGCCGAGTGGCCACAAATTAACTTGAACATTGGGACTGGCAGAGGGAGTAGGCATCTGAAAACCACTCACAGAGTAGATCGACAGCAGAAATGGCAGGACTTAGGTGGATATGCACAGTTTTAAGCTGGAGTATAATTGTTTTATTATGTGGCTGCCAGTCCATTATCTTTGAAGATTAAAATTAAAACAATGAGATAAAATAATAAAAAATACCCAGAGGGTATGCAAAAAGAATGGAAATTTCCTCTGTGTAGGAAACTGGGGAAAACGTATATCCTTGTCTGGAAGTATTACAAGTCTTGGATGCTTTTGTTACTAGACTTCCCTGCATGATGGTGGAAGGATCGCGCTGACACTTAGGAATGAGGACAAGTAACTGGAATTAGTCGTCTTAGAATTTGTATTCTTAAAATGTAGTTGACTACAATCACATGAAAGATTTCAAAGCTGTCTATGCTAAATTTATTCTGGTAGGCTGACATTTGTTCAGTGATTAGCCTTAGGTTCTCTATACTGAAATATAGCCACAGAAGGAAGTATAGAATGAGTACAACAGTTGTGCCTGATGCATCCCCTCACCTTTCTCAGTGCTGTCTCTTCAAAATGGGCTGATTAAAAAAGCAAAGGGTAGGGATACACCATCTCTCCTTATCTTCTTACTTCACCTCAAAGACAACACCACAATGCTGTCCACAATAAGGCAGTGGCTGATCCCAGCTCCCTTTGGAAGAATGCACAGTGTTATTTTTTCTGTACTGAAATCACAATCCCAGAATGCTTAGCCACCCATACATAACTCAAAAATGGTGCAAAATATCTGTCCCTTCACCCAGTCCCCCAGCCCCTGCCTCTCCCATCCCTTGTGCTTAGCTTCCTCTGTGTTAGCAGTAACTTTCTCAAAGGAAGAAGTGCTGCAGAAGTACCACATCCTTTGCCAAAGGCTTTGCTAAATCTAACTCTCTTCCCTTTGAAAACAGACAGGAAGAAAGCAGCTAAGACTTCTACAATGATACAACGCTATAATTTTGATTAAATTCTTATAACACAAGCAGTCTTCTCTCTTCCAAGACTTAACAGAGTTAGATTGTACAACTCCCCTTTTTGTTGGAAATCTGCAATAAAAAGTGACCACAGTCAATATTTTAGAGAATTAAACCTCGACTTAGTTTATATAAAACAGATTTTTAAAAGACCTGGATACTTACAGTGGTTTTGTGGTTTTTTAGTTTGTTCATTTTAATAACACACGGAAAAAGACAAAAGAAGAAGTATTGTAAATATATAAGACATAATCATCAGATTTTTCTACTGTTTTTATTTAAGATAATCTTAGAAGAACATCCTTTAGTATTTTATCTAGAAAAAAATACACTACAATATTAATTTCCATTTAGGCTTTTTGTTAATAATAATATCCATGTTCCTTTCTCCAGATCTTTCCAGATGCTTCTGCATACCAAAAGTAAGTATGTGAACCCATCATTTTAATGAGAGGACACAAGACTTCCAAAAGGTACATGAGAGCTACCCTCAGTGACATTCAGACCTCTGGTTTTTATACCCATACATAAGTAAACTATAAGTAACCTGTAAGTAAACTATAAGTTCCCATTAATTTTCTAACGAATAAGAAATGCACATTGCTGTAATACCTCAAGATCTTGGCAATAAAACCCGCATTTCCTTAGCATTTTCTTTTCCCTGCTCACTGCCTGGAGAGATAACACAATGGATCTAAATGTTGCATAGAGTCTTCACTTTACCTACCCCATCACAAACTGCTGCTTCTGCTGTTGTCTTAAATCCCCCTGGGAACAAAATAGAAAAGCTCCAGTAACCAATTTATTAATTAATTTCTGGTGAAATACCATCTTGGAACTTTCTGGCCTTGTCTGTCTTGTATTTTATATGGCTAAACCATTCAATTTCCTAACAGCACAAAAATTATCAAATCACCCTTACTGCAGATGACATATTTATATAAAAAGGTTTTAAACTGGCAGAGCTGGTTTAAAGAGCTAGCTACTACAGCAGGGCCTGCCACAGAGCTGTGATTTGGGAGGTAGAGACAAATGGAAAGCAAGCGGCCGAGAACTGACCTAGTTCTCGTTCTCGACACAGGAAGGTTACTTTGATTCCTGTCTTTTACACAAATGCAAATTTTCATAAATGAAGACACTTTCACCTTTTTTACTGGATTTAAATGTTAAAAAAAAAAAAATAGTTTTTACAGTACTGAACTGCAGCTTTTCCTCATTCCAGGCGTTTTTCACCAGAAAAGTAGAATAATCATAAAGATTGTAAAAACACTTGAAGAAATGGTAGCAAGTCTAATATACTAAAAGATCAAGAGAGAAAAATAACAGTGACATAAATACAAAAATTCCACTCTTGTTCAACATATTATTTAAATTTCTTCTTAAAACCTCTTCTAAATTGGGTATTATAATATAGCTAAGTATCAGCAGTGTGTCATGACTATCCTGTTGTACCCCATAAGAAAAAACTTTTGGGATTTTTGTCTGTTTTTAATTTACTTTAATTTTATCTTTTGAGAAGATTAAGAAAGAGCAAATTCAAATCAAAGTTTCAGAAAAACAGTAAAGGTAGTAGTATTAATATGACCACAAAGTAAAATGTATTTTTAGAGCTCTGCAATTTTTATCACCTTTACTTTGATACTTTTGTTTCATTTATATTCCAAGACCTAGACACAGAACTGACACTGTTTCACTTTGTTATCAAAGAAAAGCTATATTCCATTAGGAAACTGTTCAACATTTTATAGAATTAGGCTCTGTATTTATAAAAAATGTCTCCAGTTATACACTACTAATATAACCATACTCCAAAACTCTCTCAAAGCATGATACCAGTAATGCATTTTCTCCTGGAAAAACTGACGACTTAAATGTGAGGCTGTAAACAGAAATTACATTAATCCATCTTGTAGCTTACAGTAATGTAAATTTCCTAACCTTCTCGTTCATATTGCTACAAACACGACATTAATCTGTTACACCCCGAACTTCTGTTCTTTATACTGCATAAGAGCAGTGGAATAGATAAACTATGGGCAGTGTATCAAAAGGAAGGAGCAAATTATAGTTTTGACACTTAGTAAGTGATTTCCCCATTTTCTTTCTATGTATTTCTTCTGCAAGTTATCGCTTAGGTATGAGCTCTTCCATTAAACTTTCAAATGGGCTTTCTCTCTGTATAGAACTTGGGGAAATGAAATAAATTATCTGCTTCTTTGTTCAGAGTGGCTGCATGAAAGTGCTGTCCCCTGTTTTATGCTGGTGTTTTAAATTCCGGAAGAGGAACTTCTCCAACATACTTCTTTTCTCCCCAACACTGTGATCACAAGACTGCTGCAAACAGTAAAATATGTAAGTAAAGTAAGTTAACTTGCAGAGATTTATCAGAACAGTAACAAAATTTATAAGAAAATTGGTTACAAACCCAAAATTATTAGACTCTGCACTGCATTTTTTCATGATTTAATCTCTGACGAGTAAATGTTAAAATAACATGTCATATGACCGTGTATTAGGTTTGTATGGACAAGGTTTGGAAGCAGAGGGGGGACTACACGGGTGGCTTCTGTGAGAAGCTGCTAGAAGCTTCCTCCGTGCATGGCAAAGCCAAACCCTGGCAGCTCC
Source organism: Platysteira castanea (assembly GCA_013397175.1). Taxonomy (NCBI): domain Eukaryota; kingdom Metazoa; phylum Chordata; class Aves; order Passeriformes; genus Platysteira; species Platysteira castanea. The sequence goes on from VYXC01001534.1 coordinate 196,216, forward strand.
AATGATGGACGTGCCTCTGGCCAAGGCTGAGCCAATTAGAAATGCTGGTAACACCTCTGTGATAACAGATTTAGGAAGAAACAAAAAA
>VYXC01001534.1:196701-210396 GCA_013397175.1 Platysteira castanea
ACAGTCACATATTTTTATTGCCAAATTAACTATCATTTTTTTCCTGAACTGTTATTCTAAATTTTCATCTCTTTCATTTCTTTCCTGATACACTTCTTGAATTTCTTACCCACCTCATAGTTACACAGCTGTTATTCTCTCGATTCTTTTTCTCTGCACTCTTTGAATAATGTCAAACTCTAATCTTAGCAAATCTAAGAGCCACTCTTGAAATTTCATTTCAATTCTATCCTAACAAACCCTTCTCCACCCTTCCAATTTTTCCTGGTCTTTTCTGAAATTTCTTTGGCCATTCTCATTACAAAATTCCAGATGTTCTATGGCAGAAGAGGTTGTTAGTCAGAAATTCTTTCACTTTACTTATCACGATATGGCAACCACAGGGGAAATATTTTTTAAATTTTCCTTTTAAAAGCTAGGATAGATTTTGCCAGAAAAATATGCTAGTTTTTATCCATATTGCCATCATTTAATCCAGAACAAGGAAATGAAAGCTCATTTTAAATTCCTGATTAATATTTCAAATGTACTTTCTTTTTAAGCATAAAATCCAGTCCAGGTTTCATGCTTCACATGATCCATTGCCAGATGTAAAAGACACTGAGAGATATTTTGAAAAAATAATTGAGAGATAAGTGCATACATTCTATAAAATTTTCAGCATGTCTATCTTTGAGTATTTCACGAAGCTAATTGAAGCTGACAACTTCATTAAAAAGTATTTTCATTGGGGGTGGGAGAAGTATTTCACTTTTTTCTTAACTGTTTTCAACACTACATGAGATAATTGACAGTACTCTCCATGATGTAAGGCCTGATTTATAAACAATTATGCAAAGTGATTTATCCATTCTTGTCAATAGCTGGATTAATGAGAAATCTGTGAAATAATAGAATTTTTTTTTACTCTTTTTTTTTTTAAATGAAAGAACTGGCTTGATATTTAATGATCCAATTACTTAAAAAAGATAAAAGAAAAGAAGTGAAAAAATCTCACTTGGGTTTTAGAAAGGTGTTCATTTCACACAAATCAGTTTTCCGGAAAGCACTGCCAATCTAGCACATAACAAGACTTATGTGGTAACAATCTACATCAGTCTGAAGATCTGGATGTTCTCATCTGGTTGGGTAACACTGTCTCCTCGCTTGTGCAAAGAGTCTAGTGTAAAAACATATTCACTGACTAATTTCTCTACCTCAAATTAACATCAGTCTTGACAAAATCACTTGGAGGTTTTGCTCTGCTGTGTCTCCAACAAATTTGTGTTGAATATGTTTTTATTTGTCAAGTATGCTTTGGAATTTGAAATATGGTTCAGATATTCTACTGTTCCCTAAAATTCCTGTTTCACCCACTGACAGTAAAAGAAAATAATGGAAAATCATTAAGACAGAACTACTCATCTCTTAGAATCTAACAGAGCCTTAACAAAGTATTAGCTTCCTATTGTAAAATCTGGCCAATCAACTTCTATATTAAAAGCATATCTCCAAAATTTTAATTGAATTTCCTCATGACAGTAGCCTTGAACTCTAAGAGAAGTTTTCAGGATCTGATTCTCTGTGCTTTGTAAAAGGTTTTTCTGTCCAATATAACTGCTCACATATCCAAAGTTAAGTTCCATTTATTTTCAGTCACTCTGCATATTAGAATGGATAATCAGCACCCTTATAAAAAGTGGCAGCCATTCCACATTTAAGTGGTCAAGGTAACATGGAATCAGTAAAAAATTCTGTCCTTCAGTTAATCAGTCCTTATATGAGTGGATTTTGTAGCTTTCTTCCCAGTATGAAATCTGTACCAAAAAAAGCCTGTTATTGGCCCCAGAATTTAGGGACTTCCACTAAAGCTGTAGGACCTCACACATGCCAATGCTCCCAGCCAAATTGTTACTGTCCTGACCAATCTGGCAGCTGTCACAGAGATCTGAATCAAATGAAAACATGCATCACAAGGTGAATCACAAAGTAGACCTTAATTATTTCTAGCATCATTGATTAGGAGCGCCTGACAGGAGTGTTAATTACACATGGGGTTTCTAGAATTTAACCCTTAACATTCTACATCAAGTTTTTTGCCATATGCTGAATTTTTGAGATATTCAACCATTTCATCTTAGCCATTTTTTGAGAAAAGAACACCAAAATAAATTCCTGCACATGTTATTTTATTGGGTTTTTTATCCTTGAATCTCTATCCATTAGCTCAGCAGTTCAGCTGTTTGCAATCCAATATCTACATTTGATGTAGCAAGCTGCATGACCTTGGGTCAGGTTTACCATTAAAACTCTTAGGCTTTGAAAAAGGACACATAAGAAACTGCATAACCTAGAGTCATGCCAGATAAGAAAAGTAAAGAGAGATGAGTAACAGCTTAGGTATTCAGGAGGAAAAGTACAGGAAAGAGCAGACAGTGGTAAGAAAAACAAGCGGAAGGAAACCAAAACAGTAAAACTACAATGCTGAGCATAGATTGGCATTGAACACTGGTCCATTCCAGGGAGCAACACAGGCCAATTCTTCCTAATCTAAAACTGACTGGCCAGCAAAGACTCATTAGGAGCATATTAATGGGCACATTAACCAGGGAAAGCTGTAGGAACTCACTAGTTCTGACTATCTGCTCTATGTGTAGCCAATACATAAGCGCTTGTTCTCTTCAGCTATATGTATCTTGTTTACAGAATTTCCTTCATAGGGTAAAAGTTGCCAAATCTAAAATAATTAATAAATAAAAGTATTTATTAATTAATAATTAAATTATAATATATTAATAATACAATAATTAATTTACAATTAATAATATTTAATAATAATACTATTATAAATACTAATTTATAATAATTATAAAATAAATTTATAAATTAATAATTAATAAATAAAAGAGGGAAGGTTACACTGCAGTATATTCATGCTTTGGAACAAGTTCACTAAATCAGAAAATGTGACATTTTTCTGGTTTTCCCACTTCTAATAAAAAGTCACAAGGCATATTTTGAACACATTTTTGACATTACTGACTATACAAAATAACAGAAATTTTGATAGCACTGGTTAAAGACCCACAGATGTCATAAAGATCATCACAGAGTCCTAATGCTAACTGTAGTGCATTTGTGCCATTGTCACATTCTAAAAACCATCACAAGTTTCTTCAACATTTGGGAAGCTGTGTATGGCAAGACTGAGACCTCAGCAGAATATCTGAATGTGTTGTCTACATTGTCTGGCTACTGGGTGTAAAATGAGGCTTTGATCATGTATTTGAAGATTTTCATCAATGTATTTAATAAAAAGTTGGGTGGAATGTGACAGTTCCTGACTTGAACATTTTGTTCTCTGATGTTTACACTACTGTAACACTATATTTTTTTTTTACCAAAACACCCCAAAGCAAAACCAAAACCAAAAAAAACAAACCAAAAATCCAACAATGTTTCCATTTCTCTCCTTGAATGTGGTAATTTGTTCTTTTCATATTTAAGGTTTAGGAAGGTTTTGATTATGCAAGAAATAAGAAAAGAAAAAGTGGAAAAATCTTTGTTGTTCTGGAAGTTCTGTGCTACTCTGAATTATCAAAGAATGCATTTCAATGTTAACAATTTTAAAAGGAGTTCGATAATCTTGTGCACTTCCCTGCTATATTATTACAATCTGCACTCTGTTTAAAGTTTAATTTTAAAAATAATTGTCCCTTATTAAAATCTCCCACATTACATTACTGCTGGTCATGCAGAAAATTACTTTGCTTCAGGAGACAAAATCATCCAATAAAATAATTTCTATCCTATAGATGAAAGAAAATTGGTATAATCACAGTGCAAAATCTTGGAAGTGCTTTGTTTACTAAACTGAGCTGTGAGCATTAAGAAGAGGACTTAGTGCTTGTGACCCTCCTGAACTTTTCACTTCTTTCTTGAAACTAGGAAGTAGTCTCCCGGGTCTTTCTGGCATTGTTTATTTAGCATGGTCTGAATGAAATGGAAAAAAACATTTATAAGTGACAGAACTATCACAACTCTTGGAAAAAGTGAATGCGATGATCCCATTTACAAGAATATTTTCTATACTTCCATTTAGGTATTTTTTTCAGAATGTAGTTTGTTGACAGTATAGACAAATTTGGAAAAAATTAGGTTTGGTTTTCTTTCTCTTTTCTTCCTACAGATTGGATCAAAAGAAGAAAGAGTATGAAATGCACCTCAGGGTAGAAGATGAAAATGATAAAATTAAACACCTGAATTTTTAATAATCTTTCAATTTGAAGATTTTTCGCAGTGCTAGCAATAGATGCAGAAGTAGAAGCACTAATATGACTTAAACTGAAAATCATAATACTATTATATAGGAGACTTATTTATTTTATCCAAGAGAAAGTAATTTTTACAATGGCAAGGCTGAATTTTCCTTTCATTCTTATTTATTCTTACCCTATTCTACGAAAATCTAAAGGCTGGAATTCTCCATGTACCTATCCCTCCTCGACACTGACATACTTCAGAGGCTGGAGGAGAATTTGGCTGGAACTATGGAAACCTTAGTGAACAAAGATCCTATATATTGTACAACAGATGCCTGATTTGGACACATATATTTGCACTCTGAAATGATTAAACAAACCCTGTACCAAACAGCAGCAGTGAGGCTGCTCCACAAGGGCTGCTGGACCAGGAGCAGCAGATCTAACAGGGCGCAGTCTGGCAGGGCCCCAGCAGGGCTGGGCTGGGGATGGCAATCCCTTGGATGGCAATCCCAGGCAAGGTGAGGGGATGAGTCAGGGCTGGGGCCACCCAGAGAGTTTGCTCAGAAAGAGCACAAGCTAAGACTGCACACAGGGACAACCACAACTCAGCCCAGGGTGGGATGGAGTGTCCCAGCCTGACAAGCCTGAGCCCAAACAGGACTCCTGGACCTGGCAGGGAACACCTGGGTGGAGACCAGCGAGGTTGGTCAGGGCAAGGAAGGTCTGTTGGTGGAACCCAGACCATGACACCAGCAGGGTGAGCTGCCTAGAATGGATGTGCTGGAACTGAGACCTCACATGCACAATTCTCAGAGTAGGTTTTCTCCAGCTAATTTTCATTTATCAACCATGAGGGCAATATTGCAGCACCACGCCCATTTAACATTTTTGTCAGTCCCTTGGAGAAAGTGTCAGAGCTCACTCTCAAAGATTACAGATGGCACCAAATGCAGGGAAGCTGTCAGAAACTCTCGAGAGGAGGGGTACTGTTCATACATATCTAATCAACCTGGAGGAACAGGTCAACAGGAAATGTAAGAAATTCAGAAAGGACAAATGCAAGTACTGCCCTTGCACATAAGGCACCTCTGCAAGGACACGGCCTGCCTCGGTGGGAACCACTTACAAAACACCTGCCAAGTCTCTTGTGGGTTAGGTTTGTTGTACTTTGCTTTTAATCCCCATAGCTACATCTAAGGTTACTTAATTGAAAATAAGAAGTACATCAGCCATCTGATGATTAATGGAAAGATCTAATATGTACTATGCGGATTGATGAACAGATAGTACAAGTCCATTGACTTCTGTGAAAATTCAGCACGAGATTTTCTTAGCCACTGAAAATATAGTGGATTTCTCAAGGCTTGGAATAAACTTCACTGCAGAAAGCACAAACACCTCTTCAGGAAGGATTTGGGGAAAAAAAATCAGATTTTATGGCTCGTGCAACCTTAATTTTTCCTGTATCTCATCACTTTTAGTCTTTTTGTGTCTGTTGCTGCTAACTAATAGAAAACCACTGGTGAATTATGGGCTGACTGCACAGAGGTGATACGTCAGAAAGCAAGGTACCTACGTACTTTGATCGACTGGCAAAGCTAATTTGTATCAAACTGCCTTTTAGATGTGTTACTGCTTCCAAATATGCATACTGAAAGGGTGAGACCATTAAATAGATTATTACACAAAGGTAAGTTGTAGTAACCCCTCTAAGACATTTAGCTTTAGGATTGGTAATAAAATGTAATGATAAATTATAGCTTTAATAGATCTTGAAAAATATGTTCCAATAAAATTTTAAGGGTTCAGTAAAATGTGAGACCTAACCCTCAGTAAAATACTGCTAGACTTTCTGTATTAGTGCATAATGGTAGAAGGTTTTAGTAATTTCAAAGGAAAGTTAATATTTTATATGAATATTTAAATACTTGACACATTATTAGGGAGATGCAGACCAAAATTCCTTATCATTAAGTGACTGCTTAGTTGATTCCATTAGAGTTTTACTCATTCGTGTGGTTCTAAAAGTCATTCTTAATTTGGCCCATGCTAGAGGGCTAAATCAATCTTTAAAAAAAATACATCACCACTTTATTCTATGTGTTTTTCACTACTTATTTCACACATATATTTGGTAGTTAAGGAGAATGATTACCTATTTTTACTTACTGAGCTCAGTCCACTTCTCCTGGTCATTAAATATTTGTCCTTCTTACATCAGCAAGTGATAGTTTATCATCATACGACAGACAGGATATTCTATACTGGATAATAAGGTACATGTTTATTCTTGCTAAAAATTATGTTCAGACTGCAGAAATTAGTAAAAAATATTCTAAAAGAAAATCATGTTTCTCAAAAATGAGACTCATATACAGCAAGCATTTTTTTAACAAAAATCCCACATTATTTTTATAATATATTGAGGATTTTTATTTTTAAAAGTATAAATTAGCATAAATAAGTGTCTTAGTAGGTAACTACTTCTTACTGACTAACGATGGTTGCCAAAGTTGCAATTCACATTGTTATTTTGTGATGGAAGTCATAAATCCACATTATTTCCAATGGAATTAATATTGATTGTACTTGGCCATATTTGTACATTCCTGTAATTACAGTCACTGCTCATACAGTATAGATAATTGGTCTAGCAAGGCTTTCAAAATACATCCTAGCAAGAAAAAAAGAGATTTTTGTGAAACATTATCAAGCTTCTAATACACTAAGTTGAGACAAGAACTAGCTCTTATCAGGAGCCAGTGGAACCATTTATATTTTTAGATAGGTCAAAATTTTAAAAGCACTCAATGCCTATGATGCCAAAGACAAAAATTTCCATGTTTTCTATGAATCAAAATCCCTACAGAAGCAGAAACATATATTCCTTGTAAGATCAGACATGCTGTCCAGAATTTACCTTCGTTTTATCAGTGTGTTTCTGGTCAGCACTAAGCAGCAGTAAAGAACCTAGTAAAAATCATGCTATTTTTAGTCTGAGAGGATCACAGCTCTGCCAAATCCATCCCTGGAGGTCACAAAAACCCTGGGCAAGAAGGTATTTCCTGAAGACCCCAGAATGGAAGCTTTTTTTGCAATAAGTAAATGGTGATAGCATGACTTCAAAAACCTTAAATTAGATTTTCAGAATTTGACTGCCAAACTCTGTGGTAGATAGTTCTATCAAATTTTTCACCAAAAGTATATTTCTGTTATGACATGTTCCATAACTGAAAAGCTGTTGTCTAAGTGGGGAACAGGAATTTCCATTCTCTCCAGAGATTAAAATTATCTACACTTTAAAAAGTATATCTATAAAAGGATATTTAGTACTGATTTTTTACTCATGTAATTTGAGCTATGCATAACCCCTAGACATCTTTAATAGATTTCTTATGTAGAAAAAAAAAAGAGGGGAGATTTATGAGAAGGAATTCCGTATTACTGATTGACATAGGAATGAGCAAATCTGCCTATGATTTTCCTGAGTCATTGCCTTAGAGAAAGCAAGGAACAAGGATATGGAAAGCAGCTAGTCCATTATTATGTTTAACTCTTTTAACACTTTTCTTCTAACTATTGATTTTTAAGATTTGCAAAATACATAAACAATTAATCAATCTGTGAGTCTTCATAATTATTCTGAGTGATCAATATGTTTCCTCAATTTTTCATGTAGAACAGAATATGCCTCCATAGCAAAGCCTGGGTTGAAGAACTAAAAAAAAAAAAAAAAAAAATCCAAAACATTTAAAAGTCATGCTGAAGGAGTAAATCTACATAACACTGGAGAAGTTAACTTTGCACTTAGGTGTACTCAGAAAATTGATACAGTATGTAATGCTATCTGTTTTTCTATTTAAAATTAAGAACCTCAAGCTGTAGATCATCAAAACTCATTTTCCAGAAAACTAACAAAATACAGTTTGACAGATTGATTCTTGTTAACAGTGAAAAGGTATTGCACATACTGACCTGAATTGATTTTTTAAAAAATTCTTATAATAAGAACTAGATCATCACTTTTTATCTCCTGACTTATGGGTCTCAAAGGATTTACACAATTTGACAATGTCAGAGTTTAACTAGCAGAATTCATAATATCTGGCTCAATCGGAATTATTTTCTTTAAATAAATATGTAAATAACAATAGGACACAAAAGAAATTAGCAGGAAATGCAAAATATTTCTAAAGGAAAAAAAATACCATGTGATTATCATCAATGTTATACATAAAAGTTCTTAACTGAATAGCTCTGATCACCTACACCTCACTCCCTCCCAGTGAGGAACCAAGGGCTTTAAAACAAATGAGATTTTTTTAGGGGATGGTGATGTATATTTTTCAAAATGTGATTTTACTAAATATTTATATAATTTTCTTAGGTTCAACATCAGGACTTTTTTCTTATTTAAGGGTCATTAAGAGACCTACCAAGAGTTCCACCAATGTCAAATGTATGTTTGAAATTAAATTTTTTCAGGAAGATCAGAGCATAAGCCACAACATTTCTCAGTGTGACAAAGACACTGGTGAGACTGAATTTTTTGTTAATCATATGGCATATAGGACAAAAATATACAAATCTTCAAATTCTGTGGTTTATGAGAAAATAGAGATAATAAAAATTTCCTGATCGGCACCTCTCCCTGAAGACAAACACCCTCAAGATTCAAATTATCTTTAATCATGAACCTTGATGACAAACTTAAAAGTCATACATAAATTAAAATGTCTTTGGTTATCTATAGAACCATAGAATGATTTAGATCAGAAAAAACCTATGGTCCTTGAGTCCAACTGATGCTGTTTTGGTTTTTCACCTTTTTTTCTTTTCTATATTCTCTGTATCCTTTACACATATACTTGTAGTTTGTAGCTTCATATTGTAGCTTAGTTTCAACATTTTCCTAGGCAGAAAGACAAAACAAATTCCAGGATCCCTATGCTATCTTGGTTCTCCTTAGAAATCAAGGCTGAAACCAGCTTTGTGAGACATGCTTTTGTAAACAGGGCCTGGATCTCACCCTAAGAGGGGAGAATTTAGAAATTACTAGAGCTGGGGGAATTACTTCACCAGGCGAGTTCCTAACTGGGGGGTTCTTCAAATCAGGTATGCTAATTTGCAGAATCTATAAAAATTGTACACGCGTCACACACAGTGTGCATCTTCGGCAAATTTGTGCACCTGAGGATCCTCATATACAGGTACCGGTACCCCTTTATTACCCTAATTGTGTCTGACTCATATTTTTAGGGCCGGAGAAAAAGGCATCACAACTATCAACCTAACACTACCACGTCCCCCACTAAACTCTGTCCTATCCTTCAAATATCACCAGGGATGGTGACTCAACCATCTTCCCTGGGCAGCCTGCTCCAAAGCTGGGTAACCCTGTCAGTGAAGACAGGTACCTTCCCAACTACTCTGCCCCAGCCTGTAGAGCTACATGGGGTTGTTGTGACCCAAGTGCAGGACTCAGCATGGGGCCTTGTTGAACCCCACACAATTGGCCTTGGCCCATTGATCCAGCCTGTCCAGATCCCTCTGCTGAGTCTTCCTACCCTCTGCCCTAGGTTGCACCAAGTAGCACTGTTACCTTTTCTGTGCTCTGCCTCAGCTGACTAGTTTTCAGTTTTATTCCTATCTCTGCTTTTCACTAGAAAAACAAACTAAAATAACATATTTACTAGTAGGTCAGTGAAAACCATCAGTATTACCAGTGCTGCTGCAGTTCAAACCATCTTTTCCCTCAATAAATATTGTAATGCAGGGACTGAAAGGATTGTCCTGTTGCCTTTAAAGCAGTAACAGTGGGGATGATTCATGGGGGTTGATTACATTTCCCACTATACTTTCTCCAGAGGCAAACCACTGTACAAGTCAATCTTCATTTTTTAAAATATCACCAGAAAATATTAGATGTTTTTGTTACAGCAATAATTCTCTCAGGCTGCTAATATGCATGTTAAAGTCTGCATAGATAGTGTGCATGAATATTGTTGAGTTCAAACTGATACTACTTACTGAAACATAACATTTGATGGAAGCAATTAAGAAAAAGGTTTTCTTAAAAAAATACATGCAATATTCACTGTGTTACCACTGTGAAAACATTCCCTGAAGAAAACTGTTATGAAGGAACTAAGTATAGGAAGGTGATTTCTTAAATAAAAGTCACTAACTGATCATCTACAGTGGATTGTAATGTCAGTTGCTACCTTATGGACATGGAGCCATTATGTGCTTCTTGTAAGATTTTAAATCCAAAAAGTTAAATTCAGGTAAATACTTGTGTAGGAGTTCAAGTATAAAAATACTCCATCTGGATTTATGTTTTCACCTAAAGTCAATTCAGTATATTTTGAATAGAAACAACAATGTGTAGGTTTAATGCAGTTTAAGTAACTTGTTCTAATTAAATTCACATTGATTTCATTTTCCTGAATGTTCTAAGATTGTTGAAGGAAAGACTGGCGATCTTAATGATAGGAAAGTTCTTGTTCAAGGTTCTAGCTATAGGAAAAACACCCTGCAGACGGAAGCACTACTTCTAGAAACTAAGATTATCATTTTAAGTTACCTTCTCTGATCTGTAAAAGCCTGCTTCTAAAAATAGAAACGCATTAAAGTAAATAACATTTCCCAACATTTAAGTAGGATTAATTCAGCTAAATAGAATATGTATCCTTACCTGGCAACTTCCAATATTGCTCACATAAAAACTCTTACATATTTACTTATGCAAAATAACATGTACATAGCAATGGCTCCCTTAAAATCATTAGCCTCCCACTGATTTTCTGTGCAGCAATATAATCAAAGCTTAAGGGAAAAATAATTCACTGTAGCTACTTTGTGTAAAACCAGAATGATCTCAAGCTACAGCAATACAGAATTTCTGTTCTGTAAAAGGATAGGTGGGAGAAAAAAGATGAAGGCATTCAAACTAATTAGTCTATGTAAAGGTTAGGTACACTGCTTAGAGCAATGATAAAATTGTGGCTCTTAGGGAAGAAAATATGGTTGTCATAGCTGTTTAATACTTGTTCTGTTTCTTACTCTGAAAAATGGGAACAGTAAGTACTGAACTGCCACGTTGGCAGAGATAAGACAATAAACATCTCTCGGCAATATCCAGTTATTATTACAAAAGAGAAAGAGAACAAAGACTGTTTTAACCTTATAAAACCTTGTAATGCAACTACAAACTCTGTTCTCAGTGTACTAGATATTCAAATTCCCAAAGGGGAAATATTTTGCAAAACGAGCTCACTGCCCTCCACTCTGACAACAAAGGGTTTCTATTGCAGAGGTACCACTCACCCAGCTTGGGGCCAGGGACATGATGCACACTTTGATTTACAACTGTACTTCATTAATCCCATCAGCTACCTGCAGACACAATAATACAAGAGTTTCTTACACCACTCAGATGATTCCTGCATTTTGAATGTGGTTATGTCTGGGAGAATTCATCAGCTATTTAGGAATCCAGAAGTAAAAACAAACAAACAAAAAATGTGGCACAGTCTAAGGTATCTGTTAAATAGAGATTTAGCTCTGAAAAGCCAGTGAAATACCTTTTTTAAACCTTCTCCAAATACATGTCTACTGAACATATGAGAATATCTTCCCACCAAATGAAGTCAGAAGTCACAATTATATTTTCACTAAAGAGAGCAGGAAAGCCTGAGGATAATGTCAATATCCAAAGGAACTTACACCATCAAGAAGCATGTTAAATAAAATCTGTATACTTATATACAGATTTAAAGGGAAAAGTAAAGTAATAACACTGTGGTATTAAAGCTGGTATTTAAGTTGATGCTGCTGCATGTATTTAAACACTGGAGAAGACTAAAATGCAGAATCTAAATCCTTTTAACAGAAGTGTTTTCAGCTCGCTGCACCAGACGGGGAACCTCACCCTTGTCACCTGACAGGTTATAACTGCAAGTTTTTGCCCTTGCATGCTTGTGCAATTTCTGTTACAGCTCTTAGTGAGACTTAAAAGTTGAGATTAGTCTTTAAGACCTTTCCAGAAACACTCCAGATAAACACTGTTTCTAGGTAGATTAAATACTTTTCTATGTGATAAAAGAAACAATAAATGACACAGATTTGAATAAAGCATCCAAAATTATTAACAAGACATTTCTGTGCAAATGTAGAAGTACTAAATAATATCTCCTCCCTGCCCCTACCAACAATTCCTATCCCCGACCGATCTACTTCTTTCTAAACCAGTTAAGGTTTTGATTGGGTCTTCTGGACAGTCCCATCAGAATACAATACTTAGTAGGAACAAGGATGACTTTTTCCAAGTGAGAGAAAGACAATTCACTCCCAGAATTTAAGAACTCAACTAGAGACTGCCACCAAGAACAAATCACTTAGAGTGAATAGTGAATCTATTAACAGCTTTTTATATAACAGCTCTTTACATACTCTTCCTGTATATAAAACCTTCGTGATTTTAGAACATTGCTGAATTCAGTGTGTTTCTGCTACTGGATTGATTAATGTCACTGTTTTATTATCTGGAGAAATCCTTTCCCAAGGTCTCTAATTTTTTATCACAAGTAATTGCTATTTTAGAGGTAATGAACAATCTTGTCCAGGACTTCTTCTACAAAGAAGACTTTCAACTATTATCCAAAGACTAAAAACTAAGCAAAATAATTAATTTCCTAGAAGAATTTTCATATGGCTTTTCAAGGTCTGTAAATCATAACATTTCCTGATCAGTTAGAATTTGCGCCCCTTTCAGATCACTTTTGTCATTGTGTAGATAGTGCTAACTTTAATAATTAGTATTGGATAAGTCTCAGCTCTTTTTGCTGATGATTAACTGAGATCAGGAGGCCTGTGATGGTCACATACAAAAAACTACTTACACAGAATTTGGAGATTAAAATCCATGAAATTCAGCAGCCTCTCTTCAATTTGAAAAAACCCAAAACAACACCAAACAAATAGCACATAAAAACAAAAAACCCCCAACCAACCAACCAATAACAAAACCCCAAACTGTGGAGGCCACTGGGCCTGTTGGCAGAGAAACCATGAGGGTCCCCTGGAGGGGAGAACCCTAAGAGATCCTTCGCCGTTAGGGTGACAGAAAAGGCCTCTCCCAGGATGCTTTGTTTCAGTATGTTAATGTACCCCAGTTCTGCTTCCTCAGTTGGCCAGTTGGCCTCCCTGCCCCCTTCCACCCTATCCGTCCCTGATCCAGAAACTTCTCCCTTCCTCACTCTCCCATGGGCCCTTGTTCCTTCGCCACTCCCTCAGAGTTTCCCCACTGGCTCCCATGACCTAGCCCTGCCTGTGTACTGCCTTCTTGCCCTCAGACTATCGGTCCCTGGTACTCTCCCCTCCCCCATGCATAACCCTAGACATGCCCCCCCCCCAATTTTTCTGGGTCTTTCATCAATGGAACCCTTCA
>VYXC01001535.1:14500-32862 GCA_013397175.1 Platysteira castanea
TGGAGATGACCTTTTTTCTTTTTTTTTTTTTTTTTTTTTTTACGCATTTTTTTTTTTTTGCCACTAGAGGTAGGTAATTATATTCTCAGACGTGAATTTGTGGTCATATTCAACCATATTTTTTGTTTTTCTGGAGAAGGAGAGGTGCTGGGACGAGGGAGGAGTTTAGATGTAGGCTTCTTTGTTGGCGGAGTTGCTCTGCTGGGCCTGGTCCGGCCCGTTCTCGGGGTGGGTGATGTCTTCACTTGGCTGAATCATCACTTGGATGCGCTGTTTGAAGACAACAAGAAATGTGAGGCAGCCAAAAATCTGTTCCTAACCTCGCTCTTTTTTTTCAATTATTGTAATTTAAAGACAATCCTTTACAAGCGCCTGTCTGAGCCATGGCCACTGAACAGATTTCAGCTCTGTCATGNCTGACAAACGCTGGATGCCCACGAGGAGAGTTCCTGGGGAGAAGAAATGAGGAGAGGCTCTGCTGGGAGCCCACAGCACAGGGGCTGCAGTGGGCAGTGGGCAGCAGGGACTGAGCGCTGGACACCGGAGTGATGGGAACAGCAGGAGCTAGAGAGTTCCTCCAAGGATGGAGCAGGTGAAACAGATTTGTATTTAAGATTGCTTTATTCCTGTCCTGTCCTTGTCCTTTTGTCCTCTCTGCTCCTTCAGCTTCTCTGCCCAGCTCACGTTCATGTCTCAAAAGAGATCCCAGTTTGATTCCTCAGAGCCTCCCTCCTCCCACCACCTAATAATTATTTGTTAATGCTTTCAAAAATGAGACCTTAATCCACAGCAAGGCTGAGATAAGGAACTTTTACTGCAGTCTCACACAACTCTGCCCAAGCAGCAGCTCTGTTTTAGGGCAACAGTTCTCCTTTGCACCTAAAAGTTTCTGTAAGACCAGGGGAAATAAATTCAAAATGTAGGAGCTAAGAAGAACAGGCAGGGGGAAACAAAAAAAACCCAAAACCCAGAATTTTTTTGCAGACTTGTTTGAAGCCTCACTGAGCCTTTCAAAATTTGCTGAAGACAAATATTTGGATCAAGATCTGAGCATTTCATGAGGCATCACTCGTCAATTCTGCTTAAGATCATCCAGCCCTTTTCAAAGATGCCTCTGTCAGCTGATTTTAGAATATTCCAGAAGTTCTGACAAATTCTTTTTGACAGTCTTTGGTTCCCACAAGCACAGAGTGTTTCAGTGCTTGGCTGTGATGTACAGGATGAGCTGGAGAGGGAAAGCTGAGGATCCACCCAGACTAAAAAAATGAGGTGTGGTGATTGCAGGTGGTTCCTGAACAGTGTGTGGGGCAATAACCTGGTCAGTATTTCCCACTCCTTTAGCAGCACATCTCTGAGGACCTCAGAACCGACTGAAATAAAACCTGACTGAAATAAAACCTGACTGAAATAAAAACTGAATCTTTTCCATGAGAATTGTCACTTCCTTTTAAGAAACGGGATGAGGAATAAGGGAGAGGCTGAGAGCAGTGAGGAAAAAGCCCCTAGTGTTCTTCATGAAGTGACTGCTCACAGAAATCCCCTAAATAAAGGCTAAAGTGAAAAGCCCCCAAGATTTTTCATGTCCCCCCCTCCCAGCTGCAGCAGAGCAGGGCAGGTGTGGCTCAGAGCAGGTGAAACGCAGGAGCTGAAGCCATGGGGGCCACCAGGGAGATGCAGAACATCTCACTGGGCAGCCTCACACAAACCCAGAGCGGTGTGGACAATTCCCTGAGTCTGATTCCAGCTCCCCAGAGCATCCCCTGCCTGGATCCACAGCCACACGTGGACAAATTTCAGACAAATTTCCAAATTTTGTGAGCTGCTGCTCTGTTTTCTAGGTGTGAGGAGCTGGAATGCCGAGTGTCTGCGGCTGTGGGAGCAGAGATAGGGACCTCGTGGTGTGGCCCTGTTTTTATTAGCCTTCTGATAATCTACATTTTTGGAGTCAGATATTCTCACACTTTCATGTAAATATTAAACAATGTTTACCTAACTCTTCTTTTTGTTTTTCATTCCATCGTGCTGAGGGAAAGTTTGACGGACATTTATTTTGTCCACTGAATGAGAGAGGAGGTGACAATGTCCTCCAATCCCTTGTGGGATTGAGAAATCTATAAATAGGAGAATTTCAAAATAAACTTGCTGCTTCTTCTCTTTCTGCTCAACCTAGCAGGTGCCAGTGTCTTTTCTCGTGTCCTATAGTGACACTGTGGGACGTGGGGAAATGTGTTCAGCAACAGATGGCTCCCACACTCTCGTGCCCTTTGGTTGGTGCTTTTATGGTTTTTCCCCTCAAAGCAAAATGACCAGGGGGGAAATAAATGACAGAAAAGAAGCACCCAGCAATCTTTGGTTGCCCAGGCCTCCGGGTGGTGGGGACAGCCTGACTTACCTGCTTTAGGGAGCCTTTCAGGGTGAGGAACATGTACGCCNATGTCACTTCCTTCTCAATCCCACTGGAGAAAAAAGATGCTCATCAAAGTTCTCTTATCACAAAAGGAATGAAAAACAGAAAATACCGTTAAGTAAACATTGGCCATTATTTACATGAAACTGTGTGAGAAAGAATTCCGACTTCAAGGTTAAAACAGAAGGCTTTAGCAAAAACCAGGGCAACACAGGAGGAGCTGAAAGACCCTGTGCCAGATGCTGGATGCCCACGAGGAGATTTCCTGGGGAGAAGAAATGAGGAGAGGCTCTGCTGGGAGCCCACAGCACAGGGGCTGCAGTGGGCAGTGGGCAGCAGGGACTGAGCGCTGGACACCGGAGTGATGGGAACAGCAGGAGCTAGAGAGTTCCTCCAAGGATGGAGCAGGTGAAACAGATTTGTGTTTAAGATTGTTTTATTCCTGTTCTGTCTGTCCTCGTGCTTTTGTCCTCTCTGCTCCTGCAGCTTCTCTGCCCAGCTCATGGTCATGTCTCAAAAGAGATCCCAGTTTGATTCCTCAGAGCCTCCCTCCTCCCACCACCTAATAATTATTTGTTAATGCTTTCAAAAATGAGACCTTAACCCACAGCAAGGCTGAGATAAGGAACTTTTACTGCAGTCTCACACAACTCTGCCCAAGCAGCAGCTCTGTTTTAGGGCAACAGTTCTCCTTTGCACCTAAAAGTTTCTGTAAGACCAGGGGAAATAAATTCAAAATGTAGGAGCTAAGAAGAACAGGCAGGGGGAAACAAAAAAAACCCAAAACCCAGAATTTTTTTGCAGACTTGTTTGAAGCCTCACTGAGCCTTTCAAAATTTGCTGAAGACAAATATTTGGATCAAGATCTGAGCATTTCATGAGGCATCACTCGTCAATTCTGCTTAAGATCATCCAGCCCTTTGCAAAGATGCCTCTGTCAGCTGATTTTAGAATATTCCAGAAGTTCTGACAAATTCTTTTTGACAGTCTTTGGTTCCCACAAGCACAGAGTGTTTCAGTGCTTGGCTGTGATGTACAGGATGAGCTGGAGAGGGAAAGCTGAGGATCCACCCAGACTAAAAAAATGAGGTGTGGTGATTGCAGGTGGTTCCTGAACAGTGTGTGGGGCAATAACCTGGTCAGTATTTCCCACTCCTTTAGCAGCACATCTCTGAGGACCTCAGAACCGACTGAAATAAAACCTGACTGAAATAAAACCTGACTGAAATAAAAACTGAATCTTTTCCATGAGAATTGTCACTTCCTTTTAAGAAACGGGATGAGGAATAAGGGAGAGGCTGAGAGCAGTGAGGAAAAAGCCCCTAGTGTTCTTCATGAAGTGACTGCTCACAGAAATCCCCTAAATAGAGGCTAAAGTGAAAAGCCCCCAAGATTTTTCATGTCCCCCCCTCCCAGCTGCAGCAGAGCAGGGCAGGTGTGGCTCAGAGCAGGTGAAACGCAGGAGCTGAAGCCATGGGGGCCACCAGGGAGATGCAGAACATCTCACTGGGCAGCCTCACACAAACCCAGAGCGGTGTGGACAATTCCCTGAGTCTGATTCCAGCTCCCCAGAGCATCCCCTGCCTGGATCCACAGCCACACGTGGACAAATTTCAGACAAATTTCCAAATTTTGTGAGCTGCTGCTCTGTTTTCTAGGTGTGAGGAGCTGGAATGCCGAGTGTCTGCGGCTGTGGGAGCAGAGATAGGGACCTCGTGGTGTGGCCCTGTTTTTATTAGCCTTCTGATAATCTACATTTTTGGAGTCAGATATTCTCACACTTTCATGTAAATATTAAACAATGTTTACCTAACTCTTCTTTTTGTTTTTCATTCCATCGTGCTGAGGGAAAGTTTGACGGACATTTATTTTGTCCACTGAATGAGAGAGGAGGTGACAATGTCCTCCAATCCCTTGTGGGATTGAGAAATCTATAAATAGGAGAATTTCAAAATAAACTTGCTTCTTCTTCTCTTTCTGCTCAACCTAGCAGGTGCCAGTGTCTTTTCTCGTGTCCTATAGTGACACTGTGGGACGTGGGGAAATGTGTTCAGCAACAGATGGCTCCCACACTCTCGTGCCCTTTGGTTGGTGCTTTTATGGTTTTTCCCCTCAAAGCAAAATGACCAGGGGGGAAATAAATGACAGAAAAGAAGCACCCAGCAATCTTTGGTTGCCCAGGCCTCCGGGTGGTGGGGACAGCCTGACTTACCTGCTTTAGGGAGCCTTTCAGGGTGAGGAACATGTACGCCATGTAGCCTGGGATCAGCACCATGGAGGACAGGGCCATGAACCAGCCAACCCCCTGGCCCCACTTTGGGAACACGTAACTCCCCATGGTCAGCGGGGTCATCTGCACGGCGCTGAAGATGAACACTCCCTGCAAAAGCAGAAGGGAAGGTTTTGGATCAGGTTCCTGGAGTGTTCTGGCTTCAGCAGTTTTTCTGGAGTGTCCGCAGAGGCCTCTTACCAAAATGAACGTTTCGTTTTAATGCTGTATTTTCCCACCTAAACCTGCACCTCAGGTTATCCAGGTGTGCTGCTGGTGCTGGAAAATTCCTTGGATAACCTGCCCAGAGCCAGAGGGAAGGGGCTGCTGGGGAAAACGGGGCTCCTGGGAATGCCTGTGGGCATGTCCATGGTGCCAGCGAGCAGCAGCACCCATGCGGTCCTCTCGGGACGTTCTCCAATGGACACCTGCAAACGTGGCATTCCATAGGGTATTCCCAGGGAAAACTCCTGTCCTGGCCTGTCTGAAATGCCTAAACCGGGCAGGAAAACCTGCTAAAGTGAACCAGGAGAGAGGGAGGCTTGTTGTGCTCCCAGGCCGAGGCCTCGTGCAGGAGGAGGATGCAGAGGCAGATTTTACACTGCTCTGAGCTGGGCTGGGCAGCACATCCTGCTGAGGACGTGACAAATCTGGCCAGTTTTACAGTGCTGGGCATCTTCCTGCTGTGCCACTAAAACGAAATGCATTTCTTATGCCTTCCTGAACACTTGTTTCCAGAAAAATGAAAGCTGCCTTGGTCTGGGAAGGGATGGCTCGAGGAACCCTCAACTTGAAGCCATTTCTGTGTCTCTTTAGTGCTCCTCGTTGGCTTTTCTCTGGTTAAATACTGGGTCATGTGTAGTAGTGGCTGCTTGATCAGTTTGTTGTATTGCATCTGGGTTCAGTGTGTGTGCAGCAAATTTACATCTCTTTGCTTACTCCTTCACAAGAATGGGATTAACTGGATAAAGTTTAGGATCAGAAAAAGGCTGTCCTGTGGTTTTCAGTACAAATTCCTTGCAGAGTTTGCCAGAAAACCCATAGCAATGTAGTACAAAAGGATTAATGTATGCCACAGAATCCCAGGAGAGAAGAACCAGAGTTTAGAACCCTGCTGTGTTACCAGAAGGAATTCAGTTTACAGCATGTTGGTATTTTTGTGTATGTGGAATATTTAGATTTTAGATTGCTAAATTCTATTTAAGAATACAAAAAAAAGATCAAAATTTGTTCCTTGCAGTTTTGTAACTCTGCTAATTGAATTATCGAGCATTTCCAGAGGTCTGATAAAAATCCTGGCTTCTCTTTTTGGGCTGTAAGCTTCCTCTAATGACACTGCTTTTTGTTTATTGCCTTCAATGGGATTGCTCAAATCCTTAAAAAAGGAGGGAAGGCAGAACAAATATGAAGCTGTGGGGGTGGAAATGCCAAGGCTGCACCACTCAGGCCACCTCATTTACATCCCTTCAAGCAGAGAACAAAAGTTTGTTCCTTACTGCCACAATGATAGGAGTGAAAAAGGACCAGCAGAGTTTCCACCAGATGCAGGGTCTGTATCCCACCATCTCTTGGATGTTGTCATAAAATCTATTAACACCTGGATGGAGAAATAAGAAACAGCAGAGAAACATATCAAGTAACAGACTTGACTCAGAATTGTCATAAATTATGATAAAATTATAAATTATGAAGCTCTACAAAGACCCCAAGATAATTTTTCACCTGTCTGGATGGGGAAAAAAGTGTGATAGCTCAGAAGCACCAAAAATCACCTGTTCTCACCCTTCCCCATCATAATAATACATCAGAGACCAGCAAATTTATTCCTGTGCAAAATGAGGAAGTCGTACATGTGAAGGTCAGCTGCAAGAAACGCCCTTGATTAATTTCAACTCTAAGTCGAATTAGAATGAGAAATTGGAGAGTATTTCACAATTATAAAAACCCCAACCCACCCCAGCACTGGCCAGCTTCACTCTGGTGCACACCACGCAGTACAAATGTCTGTCACACATTTATAGCCCTAATTTCTTCACGCTCAGAGCCTGGAGCTGACAATTCCAAGGTGTGGCTCAAGCCCTGTATGGACCCTTCACTTCAGATCCGTGTGGGTCCCATCCAGCTCAGACTGTTCTGTGATTTCTGTGGTAATTCTGGTGTGTTTTTCCATGTGCTGGATTTACCAGCAGTGTCTGTCCCCTGCCAAATGCTGCTCCATCCTCTCAGGCCCACTAAGGCCAGCAGGAAGACTCTGATTCTCCAGCTCTGGAGTGCCTGGAGTGCGTTGGTGATGGTGGGAGCAGCTCCTTGGAGGAGCTGGCACAGCTCTGAGGGCACAAATACTCTGTGGGAATATCCCAAAGATCCATTAATCCTTGGAGCCAGAGACTGTCAGTCCAGACTTAGGGATATTTTAGGGGGATTATTCCCTACTGACCAAGGAGCCTGGCTCGCTGCAGGGTCCTGGAGTGAGAGAATTTCTGGAAAAAGGAAATATTACAAAGCCCTAAAGCCCTAAAGCATTATGTACCCAATACCTCTGAAGATCCAGGCTTGCCAAAGGAGTGGGACAGGAAAAGAGGTGAATTTTCACCTTTTTAGTATTCCTGAAACCTTTCATGACTCCCAGGCCTCTGGGTGGGGTGCTTAAAAGGCAGCAGCACCTTCCACAAGTCAACTTGGAATTATACCCATAGAAACCAAGGCCACTTTCAGTTCCAACCCCAGCACGTGCACATTCAGCCAGAGATCAGAGGAGAGATTATCCTCAGGGTGGGTAAAACTTAGGGAAAAAATCCAAACATGCCATTTACCATAGCACCAGGATATCGAGATGCACTCAAAGAATACGAGGAACAAGAGACTCATTCCACTGGCAGAGTAGTAGTCGAAAAGCTTAAACACGTAGATTCCACCCTGAAACAGAGAGAAAGGAAGCATTAAAAATAGACCAAGGCCTCCAGCTTCAAAATGCAAGATACAAACAGTGGTGGATACGTTAGGGGCCTGTTAGTGTAAATTAATTAAACAGGTTAAAGTCTTTTAAGGCTTGAGGTCAATGCTGACAAAATCAAGATTGCTGCTGTTCAAACCGAAAAGTTTAATTTCTTCGCTTTTTGCTCCTTGTTTGATAATTGAACCATAATTTAATCATTAATCATTTCCCTCAAACAGGTTGCAGTGTCAGCATCCATCCCCCCTCCCATGTTTTGGGCTGTGACAGTGTGGACCTGTGCATTTTTGCACCCAGGGACCACAGGGATTCTACACTTGAGCTGCCAAAATCTTGGATACCATCGATCCCTGACACTTCAGTGACTGCTGGCTGGATTGGGGAAGGGAGAGGCGGGGCAGGAGCTGGTGCCAGGCCCAGAACCCCCCCGGGAGCAGTACCTGAGTGATGTTGGACAGCCCTATCACGTAGGACACGATGCACACCAGCGCGATGAAGATCTCGCGGCGGTTGCGCAGCAGCTTGGGGAACTCGTCCACCAGGGCTGTGATGAAGCCTTCCACGGTGCAGAACTGCAAGGGAAGGGGAACACGAAGCACAGTAATGCCATGCAGAGCCCTGCCGTGGCAGGAGGGGGTTTTGGGGAGCAGTTTGCAGCTGGACCCTTCGCTGGCCTGAGGCTGCAGCCGTTCGAGGAGAAATGAAAATTCACTTGACTGCAGTGGAAGCTTTGCTCCTGAATATTCTTGTTTCTGTCTAAAGAGATCTGTGCAAAAAGGTTTCCAGCTCGAGGAACACTCAAAATTCTAAGCTATGAGCTGTAGCTTTCACTCTGTGAGCAGAAATTGCTCTTTTTGTGTGATAAAGATGATAAACCTACAGTTGAGGGCTTTGATCCCTCGATCCTATAAAATACACTTCTTTTTTATATGACTTACTCACATACAAGAAAACCAACACACAGAGGAAGTCTAACCAGATTAGTGCTTCGTGGAGAAGGTTAAAGATTCTCACATGATTCCCAGAAGTAATAAATCAAATATTTTTTTGTATCCCCAGAAAACATTTTAGCTGAGGCCATGTTCTCCAAAAGGAAATCATGGCCACATTCCAGAATCCTTCTGTGTGCCTGTATTCAGATAAATGCTGTCATTATGGTGGCTGCAATAGTGAAAACCAGAAGGTGGGTAAAGTTTTAATAATTTTCAGCAGTGCAATCAGAATTCAACCAATGGTTACAGCTCCTGTAAATTACAGCGTGTGAAGTGTTCCGGTGACAGCCAGAAAATGCAGAAAGCATGACAGCCTGTAGATATATATTCTTTTTAATAATATTAGACCACCTTCCCCAGCTGTTAGTTGCCTAGAGACAAGTGCTTTCAAGAATATTTTTTGACCCAATTAATTTCACAGCAGTTTCCCCCCGGACTGAGCAATAGGTTTTAATGTCAAGCCTGAAGCTCACTGAAAAACAAAGAAATAGTGTAAATTTTCAACTTTCTTTCATCTGCCAGGATAAAATGCCCTTTTGGTGTTTTTGTGTTCGCAGGCTGAAGTCGGCTTGGATTTATAGGAAGTGATGGATTTTCTCTCCTGCAAGACTGATGCAGGGCTGAGCCAGTGGATCCCACATTCCTTTATTTGCTGGGAAGGCTGTGCTGGGAACTCCAGGTATCCGGTTTGCCAGCCACAGCTGGCTGCAAGGGAATGAACACATCTGCCCAGGACTGGTCCCACAAAAATGATCCCACACTTCAGCAGCCGGGGGGACTTCCCTGACCAGCTCCTCAAATATTCCTTGCAAAATAAGGCAGGGTGCTCTCCTCAGTGCTGGCAGCGTGGTTGTTCTGTGTTAAAATTAGTGCTGATTAACAAAAGCTTTTGTTGGATGTAGTTATTTCCAAAGGGTTTTATCCTGTGCTGTGTGCTTTTTTATTTATGTCACAATAAACATTTCTAACGATTCCATGTCTTGTTT
The DNA here is from genome assembly GCA_013397175.1 of Platysteira castanea. Taxonomy (NCBI): domain Eukaryota; kingdom Metazoa; phylum Chordata; class Aves; order Passeriformes; genus Platysteira; species Platysteira castanea. Next base: position 24,108 of record VYXC01001535.1, read on the forward strand.
AATTGTTTAACCTAGACAGAGAATATCTTGGATTTGCAAAACCCTGGGATGGAGCCTCCTCAATCATTTCCAGTTGTCAGACACCACCCAGAGCTGACGTAAGGCCTGACCCAACAAAAGTTGTGATCCTTTCCCTCGGGAAGTGAATTTAGAACACACCAAGACACAGAATATCCTCGGTAATGATCCCACTGCCCACTGAATCCAGGTATCCATAAGCTTGAAATGAAATGTGTGCTGCATGTTTTCGCGCCAGTGGTGAATTCTGGAGTCACCTTTCAGAAACACCTGTGGCATCTAAATCTTGTAAAATATATCCCAGTGTCTCCTACCCAGCTGAACATTGCACAGATATTTTTAATATTGTGATTTAACGGGGAATATTTCAAAGCTAAGCTCCTTTTTGCCTGCAGAATAAATTTTCTGCCCCTTTTTCATGCGCTTCCAACAGCTCATGGAGGAGCAAAAGTGCCTCAGCATCAGTTTTTTACTCAGCCTTTCCTCAATGCCTCTTATTCTTTATCTGATTATTCCAGGCACCATCCCAGGCTTCCAGCTGGCAGTGCAGAGCACAGGGAGAGCCCAACCTCGTCCCACACCGTGGCAGAAAATCCACGTTTTCATTTGTTTCCAGCCCAGTTTTACCTGACTGTCGATGCCGAGCATGAGCAGCATGGAGAAGAAGAGGATTGCCCACAGAGGGGAGATGGGCAGCTGGGTCACCGCCTCTGGGTACGCCAGGAACGCCAGTCCAGGGCCTGCCAGGAGAAACAGGAGACAAAACATCAGCAGGGAGAGGGTTCTCTGCTGCTGCTGAGCTCTGAGGTGAGTTTGGGTGGCTCTGGGTGCAGCACCCGAGCAGGAATTTCAGCTGTTCAGTGCTCGCTGACCACGAGGGCACGGCGAGGATCTGGTTTTTAAAATGAACCAGCCAAAAGCAGAAAAACCACCCCAAAACTCCTCCAAACCCAAGGGACCAGGATTCTGTCTGCAGTTCAGAAGCTGCTCCTATAGAGCCCTTGGCACGGCCAGGGCAGGAGTGGTACCCGTGGCTGGGGTTACAGCTCCAGGCACTGCTCAGCTCTCTCTCCCCCCGAGCAGTTACTGACAGCTGCCATCCTCAGAAGAGAAACAGAGACAGCTCAGAAGTGGAGAAGACACTTCCCAGCATTTCCAGCATTCCCATTTGTGGGTCCATTCAATTCGTTCTCTCAAAATACACATTTTAATAAACTCTGAAGATGTGGACAGGCAAACCCTTTCGTTTTTCTTCTTGCTCTCTGCTGATGGGGGGCATAGTGTTGGAAGGAGAATATAAATTCCTATTTAAAAGCAGCCTTTTTGTTCTCATGGCACAGCTGGACATCGGGGTCAGAGGGAAAACCACAGGAAATTTAATAAACACAGAAATAAAGCTCATGTGCTTCACCTAAGGAGTGTCTCTGACTTCTCAGTTTTCATTACAGTTCTGTCAGTGACAAGTGCTTGGTCACAGCTCTCAAACCAGTGGAGCAAGGGTGGCATCAACACCTGGGTTGTCAAAGCCTAATGAGGATTTTGAAGCACTTAATTGCTAGCAAGAGCAGCTATGATTGGAAAGCAGTTCAGAAAACATTCCAAATAGCAGCGCTAAAAGCAAAATAAACTTCAGATAAATATGTTAATTTTACCATTACACATTCCACAGAAATGCAGCCACACTTTTTAATAATTCCATTTGTTTTATAAAGTTGTATAAAAGATGGCAAAACAATCTCTCGTGGTGGTAAAATCTGGCACCAGCCTCCGAGCTTGGTAGGAGAAATAAAAGCCTTAATTAAAGGGTCAAATTTTCAAATTTCCTTTGCGATTAGTGGTCATGGGCATCTTCCAGAGGTCTGTTATCAAATGTACTTAATATGATGTAAAAAAATTGTCCTGTTTGCAGGTGTAGCCTTTATATAACTCTATCTGCATCAAACACATAAATCCTCAAAGCTTATTTCACACCTCACTGCCTTTCCAGAGCAGCTTTTAATAACAGTGCCTGCCGCCATCACCTCGCACCTAATCTCCTTGGATGTGTAATTTATTGGGGATTGTTCTCAGGGCTTCAGTTCTCTCCACTTTTCTAGCTGAGGAAATACCTCAGTGGGTTGTGTTTGCTAACACAGATTGTTTGTTATCCAGATTTTGTCCACCAGCGAGCTCCAGCCAAGCTCTGAGTTATGAGATCCCTCCCTGTGGCCAGAACTGCTAAGTGAGGATCTGGTGCACCAGCTGGGTGAGGGCAGCCATCTGCTCTGCTGCTTCGAGCTTTCTCATCTGGGAGGCAGGCAAGGAACTGCAAGGAATGACAGAATCCTCCCGTGGACATCTCCCAGCCCTAAATAAAATAACTTTCATGATAGAGTCACCTAAAACAGGTGTAGGTCTGGACAGGTGAGAAATGGATCTGCCTCGAGGGGCTTAACCTCAAGAAATGGAAAAAGGAATTAAAACCCCAGCTGAACTGGGAAATATTAGCTTACAAAACACCCCATAATGAGCTGTAGTGACCAGCATTCCTCCTGCTCTGCCTGGAGAGGGTTGGGACAACGCTCTCCCTTCTGCCATCCAGAGGCTGAGGGGACAGGGAGCTGAGGAGCTCTGAGGAGGGGTTTGAGCAGCTGCAGGAACAACCTACAACCAAAAAAAATAATTGATGCACAGCTTAGAGGAAAAGATATTGGATACCTGATGCTGCCACATCTGCAATGGGCCTCTTTGTGACATTAGCCATGAATCCCACAATGGAGAAGATGACAAAGCCAGCAAACATGCTCGTGCATGAGTTTATGCAGCACACTATGATGGAGTCCCTGAAACAAAGGGAAGGGGCTTTAAGCAGCAGGGAAAGCAAATGTTCATCCTTTTTTTCTTTTTTTTTTTTGTCCTGTGGAAAGATTTGGTGATTTAGGATTTCACAGTCTGGGTTCCATGCCTTGCTGGGTGAGTCTCTCCCACCGGTGTCAGTGCAGTCACACATCTCACCCCCAGCCAGACAGAACAGCTCATATTCAACACTAAACTTTATTTCAATTATCTGTACACAGAAACAGAGCTCAGCTCCAGCTGAGACAGGCAAGTGCCACTGCAATACGTGCAGTCAGCTGCTTGCTTACCTGTAAACATTATTGTGGAAAGGGTTGTAACTTCCAAGGGCAATCAGGGAACCAAGACCCAAACCGTAGGAGAAGAAAATCTGTGTGGCAGCATCCAGCCAAACCTGATTGCAGGAAACAATTTTTTAAAAAATCTGTTTCTGCACTTGAGGAGCAGGTCATATGTCTGAAAGGGGAACAGTTAGGAGTAAAAATTCTGTTTACCAGGATGGAATAGTTACCTCAGAGTCTGAAAGCTTACTGAAGTTGGGAGTTATATAGAATAAAATGCCTTCCTTTGCTCCAGGCAGTGTTACACCACGGAAGAACAAGATAAGCAGCATAACATAGGGATAAGTAGCAGAGAAATATACCACCTGATGTGAAGAAACAAGACAGTGTAAGTGGGGAAGGAAGAATGGTCAAAAATACTTGCTCCCTGAAAATGCTATAGCAGCAACTGAGGACAGCTCTGAAAATTGAGGCTTTTATCAGTGGAAAAGCCTGGGGAGTGCCTACAGCAGAGTTCCCTAAACCCCAGGTCTAAGGGCAAGTGGCTGTTGCCAATTTTTCTGCAAAGGGAACAGAGTGGACCAGGATATTTTCACACATTTTGTTTTGGTATTTAACACAGGGAAGTCCCAAAAGCACAAGGATCGTGGCACTGGGATCCTGCTCATAAAACATCTGGCAGTTTATTTCTCCTCCTCTATATTACAGGCTCCTGTTTCTTGCCTTTTCAAAAGTCCCATAAAAACCCATTCTGAAGTCAGACTCGGCTCTCTTTCTGCCACGTGCTTTGGAGCAGGAGAATTAAAATGGTTTGCTCTGAGCTCAGCTAAGCCCTGCTCAACATGCAGCTGAAGTGGGTCTCAGTCACAGCCTCTTGTCAAAAGTTAACAATCCATCCCTTCAGTGTGGAGAAACCCCAGCCCTCTGCACCAGACCTGAGGTCTCCTAACCCAACCCTTCAGCTGACACCAGCCCCATTGCTGTGGCTTTTCACTTCCCCAGGGTTTCTTCCAAAAGGGAAAGGCACAAGCCAATGTCAGCTGCTGCTGCCCTTTCACTCGGAAAGGTCTCCTGATAATATGATTTCCTTTAATTGAGTAGTAAATCCTAATTTGCACTCACAACCAGCCAGACCCCAAGGAGCACAGCGTGGCATCCTGTGAGAGGACCTCAAATGTTTCCCACTCAGTGTGAGGAAAGGAGGGAGCAGCTCTTCCCAGCACTTCCTTACGTATCCAAGTCCAGCAAGAGCTGTGCAAGAAACGCCCAATTCTTGCTGAAGCCAAACCACTCCATCCCCACTCTACTGCTATCCAAACCAGCTGGAATATTCATCCCAGGGACAAGCAGGAATATTTTTAGCTGATTTTATACCTGGCCAAGCCAAGAAGCCTGTAAGTGAACCATCTAAGGCTGTGGTCTGACCTAGCCACACAGGAGCCAGCTCTTACAAAAGCATGGGGTTGTATCAATCCAAGAAAACACAAATAAAACACTTTGCAGGCCTCTGACAGCCAAACTGCCCCCAGTGCCTCTTACCTCAGGAATTTTCAGAATATTTGAGCAAAACGGGCATTTTTAATTGAAAGGGATTTACAGTACTTTTTAATCTTACCTTTCCAGTCCAGCCTACCCCCTTCCAGATACAAAAATACACCAGAATCCAGGCAATTGCCAGGGTGATTGCCAGCGGCCATCGGATTTGCCCCGGCTTTTCCAAGCCGTCGGTCATTTGGTGCATGTTGCGTCTGCAACGAGCCAACAGAACGGGGCATTTGGCATTCAGGAGGTGAAACAGGAAGGGTAACAAGGTGATCCTGGCACATGCATGGGGAGGAGAGAGGAAAATGCCGAGCTTACTCCCAGAACTCCACCACGGCACTTGTCATGTTGGTGGTGTTTGCTAAGGTGTAGTTGGAGAAGCAGCGGTCGGTGTTCCAGGGGTTCTCACAGTGTTTCCAAGGAAGGGTCTGGCGAAGGAACAGAACCAAAAACCTGAAGTCAAACACTTGTTAAGCAATCTTGACCTCAGGTATTGCTCTCTTTGCTAGAACTGACAGCTGAGTGCAGAGCTAAAGCACCTGGAACTCTGCTGGATCTCCCCGGGGTGAAAGTTATCTAACTTCCTATCAGCTGTGGGAGGCAGATGTGGGAATATCCCTCCTTTTCCTTAGCACAGCAACCCAAATGCTCTGGATTCAATGCGCTCACCAGGAGAGTGTACTGAAACAGCAGAAAGGACCTCCTGGAGGTCTCACTGCCTCTGGTTGCACAAGAGATAATAAAGGTGTGATGGTTATCGACCAGAGATTTTCATTTTCCCCACAGGTCAGGGGATAATTAGGAAAAGGTAACATTTCCATTTGCTATGTGCATGTTCTGCATGTGTCCATTACACCTTTCAGAAGTTCTGAGGAGCAGAACCTGCTTCTGATGATATCCATTAGAATGAGCCTCATTTGCCTACAACTTAGAGACCCTTCTGGTGGCAACTCTTGGAAAATCCTCTCACAGAACTGTTGTATCAGGGCACTGCCTGCTTTATACACAAGGATGAGAGGCTCCAAGGGGATTAGAAGTCAATATTCATTTAACATGGGCCACAAGAAACACTTCCAGACTCTGCCTGACCTTTCACATCAGTGACAGTTCTGAGGATAAGAAAGAAGAAATGGTCATGTCACTCCCAGACAGTAATTAATGCAAATTTGGTCAGGGGAAAATTCTTTAAAGCCAAGAACAAGCAAGCATGAACAAAATTTATAGAAGAGACAATTGAACAATGATGCATTAATTATTGAGACTTATGTAAGGATGCTCCCTCAGATGGCCAAACCCCACAAATCAGACAAGACTTACTCAGCTGATGAATCACCCTTAAGGGGGGTAAAAAAGGCAGCTAAAAATAAAGCAAACAGGAAAGAAAACAAAGCAAAAATAACAACAATGAATGGAAGCTCAGAGCTAATCAAATCACAGACCTTCCATTCCATGGGGGTTTCTTTAATAAACCCCTCCATCATTAAACCACATTGCAGTGATACTGTTTCCCAAAGAACTCATGTTTGTGTGGCTGCTACTGAAGAAAAAAGATAATTATTCATGCTCTAGAATTTTTCTTGGGGGAGCGACTGGCCTGTAGGCTCACAGTTTTCTGTTCTAAATTTCTTGAGGAGAAAAGAAAAATCAAAAGGGATTTTTACAAAATAGCTTTTCTTTAGTAAGGATGGCTTATCCTACAGATTTCTGTGCGTGCTGTGCTAACCTCACACATCTACACTGAGGCAGAGTAGTGATATATCCATATTTTATTTGGCTTTATATTAAACAACCCCCGATCCCCTCTGACACACACTTACAGTGGTAAAGGAGTTATACAGGTAGTATATGGCCCAGGAAATAATCACAATGTAGTAAATATTTAGCCAAAAGGACAGGACTGCAGCGGCCAGCCCCACGCCTGTAAGGGAAACAGAGAAAAATAAAACAAGGGAGCTTTCAGTGGAAGAGCTGCAAGCACAACACACGGGGCAGGCACCACTTAGGAGATGTAGAAGTGAGAATTTCAGAAGTGCCATTGCACAGAGGTCATTATCTGGGTGATGGCTCAGCCCCCCACCAATTCCCTGCCAGTGTGGTGCAGTCCCACCTGCTGCTGCTGCTGCTGAGAGCTCCCTGGCATGTTTCACTCCCAGGAAAAAGAGCTAAATCAGCCCATTCTCTGCACCATCAACCCCGCAGGACCTGGTGGCAGATGTGCACACGGTGAGAACGTGTTCTGAGGAATTTGGGGCATGGCTCAGAGCGCCTGGTGCTCAGCACGGGGCTCTTAGGGCAGGTCAGACTACAGGAATGCCAGGGCTCCACGATGAGGGTGCCTTCTGCTCCACATGGAGACTCCAGGCCCGTTCCAAACTATTCAGGACAGTTGTTCCACGGCCCTGAGCGGGAGGAAGTGCTCACAATAATCAGTAAAATGCAGAGCAAGGTTGTACCAACCCCTGCCAACAGCAGGAACTCGAGCACAAACACTTCTCTGTGAGAGACAATTTCACCTCTCCGGGTTTTCCCAGTGCTAAATCTCCCGGAGCAAAATTCAATCTCAACAAAGTTTCAGCTCACCCTGTGCTAATTGTCAGCCCTGCTGTGTGAGGGGATTTGTAGCACCGTGTGCAGCTCTGCTGGGCCAGAGCTCGGCTCGGGAGCTCAGCGGATTGGGGATTAGAAGGGTGAAAAGCATCTTTTGAGTTTGAGGTTTGTGAGTCTGTGCAGAATCGGGATTAAATCCCTGGGGTTCTGGCAATCAGACCTCAAAATCTGAGTGTGGAGTGAGCTTGTCTTTAGGAATTCAGCGTGGCATTGCCAAAGGTGTCTGGCTTTGAATTTCAGTTTAAAAAAGCAGGAGATACCAATCTCTGTGAGCTCAGACGAATTTACCAAATTTCACCAAATCTCTGAGAACAGTTCCAAACCTGCTCAGACAGTGACTGCTGGGTGCAATATGTTATTTCAAATAAAGTTTATACATTTCTACAAAAAACCCTAAGATGTTTTGAATTTCAAAAATAAGTTTGTTGAGATTCTAATGCCTAAATCTTGCTATTTTTAATGGAGAATAAAAAAAATATAGCCCAGCACGTTTCAAAATAGTCATTTACACCTCAGAAAATCAGTGTTTTCTCTAGAAAAATCATGGTTCAAGCATAAATGAAAGGCATCAAGAAACATTCTTGCCCTGGCACTTTGTGAAAATTCTGCAATTTGGGAACAAATGAGAAATAATTGGAATCCATACTGTACCTTTGAACATTGGAGCAAGCTTCCACACCCCAAGGCCTCCTATAGATGTGTACTGACCAAGGGAACACTCCAAAAGGAACAGTGGCACTCCAGCAAAAATTAAAGTAAGAAAATAGGGAATCAGGAATGCACCTACAAAGAAGTTTTTTAAAAGTCTGTTACAGCAGGGAAAAGCACAACTGAATTTCCACTCTTTCCATCCCTGTTACATAAGAAAAGAAACCCAGAGGGTTTTTCTTCTCTCAGATGTAACTTTTTAAAAATATTAGTGGAAATCACACGTGCACTTCAGAACCAGCACCCCAAGAGGTGAAGATAGGAGGCAAAACACCTCTCCCCATCGTTTAAATATTTTCTGTTGAAGTAAAAAGCTGAAATCCAAAAGCTTTTGTTGCCTTCACCTCTCACAGAGAGCACAAAGGCTTTAACCAGCCCTGGCTGCTTTCCAGCTGGAGCCAGCCTTTTATGGGGAGCTCAGAGTCAGTTACAAACCCTGTGAAACCCTCCCAAAACTCAGCCCAAAAGAGAGGGATCTGCAGGGTTGAAGGAGGGCATCGTGCTTTAGTTCTGCTCTGATATTTTATGATCTTTTAAGTTCAGCTGCCAGCTAGGAGTTAGAATAAACTCCAGGGCAGAGCTCAAAGCAGAGCTCCACACTCCAAAATGGCCCTGAACCTCCTTGAAAAGTGCAAAGCAAAAAACCCCCAAAAATCCAAAAAACCAAACCAGAACAACAACAACAACAAAACCCAAAAAACCCCAAACAAAAACTGGAAGCTCCACCCCAAAACCACCACAGCAAACAAAGAACCAACCCCCCC
>VYXC01001535.1:33187-56813 GCA_013397175.1 Platysteira castanea
CTTAGAACCGAAAACCCACCCCAAAACACCACAGCAAACAAACAAACAAAAAACAAAACAAAAAAAAATCCCCAAACACCACAGCAAAGAAAGAACCACAAAAAACCCCAAAACACCACAGCAGAGAACCAAAAAAAACCCCCAAAACATCACAGCAAACAAAGAACCAACCCCCCCAAAAAACACCACAGCAACCAAAGAACCAAAAACACCCCAAAAACACCACAGCAAAGAACCACAAAAAACCCCAAAACCCTCCAAAAAATGCCCCAAACCTCCAAAAACCCAACAAAAAAATCCCCAACCAATACCACCTATATGCATGAAAAAGCCATCAGAGCCAAGTTTTGATTTGTTGGTCATTTGATGGTGACTCCTAATGCCCAAACAGAGCAGTGAGGCCACAGCACACGTACCTCCACCGTTCTTGCCACACAGGTACGGAAATCTCCACACGTTCCCTAAGCCAATGGCATAACCTACACAGGACATAAGAAAGTCAAATTTCCCCTTCCACGTGTCTCGGTCTGGAAGGTCCGTCTTCTTCTTCTGCACTTTTACTACCAAGGTCTTGGGCTTGTCGTTGGTGATGGAGGCATCGACCTCGGTGGAGATCTGTCCGTCCGCCACTTTGGTGCCGTTGGTGGCCATGTCTCTGGGCTTGGCTGGCGAGGCTCTGGCGGCGGCCGGGCGGGAGATTTCAGCACCAGTCCACGTGGACAGCAGCTTTGCGGCTCGTGGCGATCCACGCGGGAGCGGCGGCGTGGGCAGGGACGGCCCGGAGAGCCGGGACACGGAGCCTCACCGTGGTCCAGAGCCACCTGCGAGACACGGGGACACCTCAGACACGCGCACCCACCCAGGGCCTCGTGGAAGGGCTGGGCTCTGCCCTAGGGCTTTGTTCTTGACTCAACAGGAAGCGGAGTAGGATCCATCCAAAACAATCTCCAAGACCCACTTACTATAATTTTTCCTATAGATCTCTAATGAGTCTACAGAAAGAATCTAAAAAAATATCAAGAAAAATATCAGTTGCCACCTTTAACAGTGGATTAATACTGAATTTGGAACGCTCACTATTAACCAAAACAATCTCCAAGACCCACTTATTATAATTTTTCCTATAGACCTCTTACGAGTCTACGGAATGAATTTAAAAAAAAATTCAAGAGATAGCAGTTGCCACCTTTAACAGTGGATTAATGCTGAATTTAGAATGCTCACTATGAACCAAAACAATCTCCAAGAGCCGGGACACGGAGCCTCACCGTGGTCCAGAGCCACCTGCGAGACACGGGGACACCTCAGACACGCGCCCAGAGCCTCGTGGAAGGGCTGGGCTCTGCCCCAGGGGATTGTTCTTGACTCAACAGAAAGCGGGGTAGGATCCCTCCAAAACAAGCTCTAAGAGCCACTGATTATAACTTTCCCCGTAGATCTCTAATGAGTCTGCAGAAAGAATATAAAGAAATATCAATAGATAGCAGTTGCCACCTTTAATAGTGGATTAATACTGAATTTAGAACACTCACTATTAACCAAAACAATCTCCAAGACCACTTATAATTTTTCTCATAGATCTCTTCTGAGTCTACAGAAAGAATTTTAAAAAATATCAAGAAATAGCAGTTGCCACCTTTAACAGTGGATTAATACTGAATTTAGAATGCTCACTATGAACCAAAATAATCTCCAAGACCCACTTATTATAATTTTTCCTATAGATCTCTTCTGAGTCTATGGAAAGAATTTGAAAAAATAACAAGAAATAGCAGTTGCCACCTTTAATAGTGGGTTCACAGTGAATTAAGAAAGTTCACTATTAATCCAAAAACAATCTCCAATACCCACTTATTATATTTTGTCCCTGTAGATCTCTTATTAGTCTACACAAAAAAGAATTTTAAAAAAACCAACCAAGTATCAGTTGCCACCTTTAATAGTGGATTAATACTGATTTTAGAATGCTCACTACTAACCAAAACAATCTCCAAGACACAAGTATGATATTTTTCCCTATAGATCTGAGTCTCCAGAAAGAATTAGGAAAAAAAATAATCAAGGAATAGCAGTTGTTACCTTTAATAATGGATTAATACTAAATTTAGAATGCTTACTATTAACCAAAACAATCTCTGAGAGCCACTGATTATATTTTGTCCCTATAGACCTCTTATGAGTCTAGAAAGAATTAAAAAAAAAATAAATCAAGAAATAGCAGTTGCCACCTCTAATAGCGGCTTAATAGTGAATTTAGAAAGTTCACTTATCTAAAACACCTTTCCCTGAAATGCTCCCAAAGGAATTAAACAATAAACCAGATCAAACAACGGGACTTAGTCCTGGGTAATGATGTCAAGTTTTACATGTGGCTATAATTGGCTGTTAATGTGAGACAAATGTTTCACGAAGCTGAAATGATAAGCGTGGTAAGATGACAGCCTGCAAGGATCAATTTCTGCTTCCAACCATTTGTGGACCTTTTAAAAGACCATTTCTGTTGCCATGTACAGTTTCAAAATCTAAATAAAACAATAATCAAGGAAGCAAATATGGATTATGAAAAAGGACCTGGGGTATTTCAGTCAGCTCTGAAGTGCTTGTGGCTCCCACAGACTTCCACAGCTCTGCTTCAGCTGGAAAAACCACACTGAAATAATGCTTTTCCTGTCCTCTGTGAGCCATCCACCATCAATTTATTGTCTGGGTTCTCTTGATAACACCCTTTACCACACGTCAGCCCAGTGCTCAAACCAGAGGCTGCAACACATGAAACACTTGCCAGGGTGAAGCTGCACCTTCTGTTGGTAACACTGGGCACGAGGTCAGGGAGAGACCAACAATAATTCTATTTACAGAATAAAAAACCTATTTACAGATTTGTGTAAAGGAGGATTGAGGTTACTAGCCATTCAATTCTAATTGAAAATTACACATAATAATATAAATAAATAAATAAATAAAATTACAATTGAATTATATAATGAATATAATCATATAAATAAAAGAAGCATAAAATGTGTAAAGGCTGTGCTTTTCTTCGACTTCTCATTTCAGGTCACTGCATGATTATAATGCTGATTGTAAAGGCACATCCAGCTATTAAAAAGAAAGTTTTTGGTTGGAAGCTGTAGAAGAATCAGCCCTAGGTGTGGCTGGGGTGAGGAGAGAACAAGGATGGTGCTTTGTAACCTTCCTTCCTCTCCATTCCACTTCAAGACGGGACTCGGAGAGGCAAAATCCATTTGTGCCCTACATCCTCACGAGTCCTGTGTGCAGATATCTCCCTTCACAAAACAGAGGGCCCAGTTCTCCACATCCCAACACAAGCCTGTCCCATTTCCTGTACCAAACCCACCATCCCTGGCCATTTCAGCATTCCAGGCAGGCCAGGCCGAGCATTCCCTGATGCAGGAGGAAATCGGGATAATTGTGATGGCAAAGGGGGGCTCCTGATGTGAGGCTGGACTGAGAGAACCCCAGAACTGGCACCTGCCCAGCTGCAGGGCCGTCCATGGGTGGCTGGAGCCAGCTCCAGGGAGCAGCCCCAGATGTGCAGATTGCCAGCTCCAGGGAGCAGCCCCAGATGTGCAGATTGCCAGCTCCATCTGCTGCTCAGCAGCCAGAACTGAACGGGCTCTTCTCAGCCAACGCAGCCTGGGGGAAAAAAACCCCATCAGGGTGTCCTGGTGCTTCACAAACAGTCCTGCACGAGATTAGATTTGTTGTTGTTGTTGCAATTTGTGTTTGGGTTGGGCTTTGTCATCGGCAGAGCTTCCAAGTATTGGAAGAGGCTGAGTGTGTTCAGGATGAGTGGAAAAAAAACCACCCCAAACCAAGATAAAATCCCTCTCCAATAACCCAACACTGCATGGAGAGATCTGTACGTACATCTCTGGTTCATAATGAGGGAGAAATTCCTGCTCCCAGGAATTCCTGCTCCCAGCTGGCACCAGAGATCTGGGCACAGGGATTGAGAGGCAACCAAACCAGGAGGAACAGGGATTAAGAGGAACAGGGATTGAGAGGAGCAAGGATTGAAAGGAACATGAATTGAGAGGAACTAGGATTGAGAAGAACAGGGATTGAGGGGAGCAGGGATGGAGAGGAACAGGGATTAAGAGGAACATGGATTGGGAGGAGCAGGGCTTGAGAGGAATAGGGCTTGAGAGGAGCATGGATTGAGAGGAGCAGGGCTTGAGAGGAGCAGGGATTCAGCCCCTCGGATCCACAAACAGGTGAGTGCTGAATGTGGAGCCTGTCCTTGCTGCTCCAGCCCTCCCAGGCTCTGCAGAGTCTGGTGGGCATTAAAGCCTCTGCTGAGTGCAGAGAGAAATTCAGCCCAGTGCAAGAGTCTGTGACAAAGACAAACCCAGAGCTGTTTCAGTACTTCTGTAAAGCTGAAGCTTCCCAAGACACCCCAGCACATTTGTGTTGAGGGCGAGGGGGGGCTGGCAGGCAGCCTGGGGCTTTTTATATTAAAAGACATTGAAAACAGTGGTTCAAACAATCACCTGTGGGGATGGGCTGCACTTTATGACACAGCACAACCACTGCACACACCACAAGTATCCGAAACCTCGCCAGTGGCAAGCCCAGAGGCTCAGCAGAGGCTCCTTTTGAGAGGGTGGAGGTGGGGATTGATCAATTTGCTTCCTACCTACCACTGCTGGTGCCGTTATTCCATCTGGAAACCATGCTGGAAGTTTTACTGGCACTGACATCCGTGCATGGATATTTGTGCATTTATGGTCATACAGCAAATCCGCATCAGACAATGAAAAAATACTCCAATTCCACTGTTTTGAAAGTAGGGTTTTTTTCCAAACTATGAAAAGTAACTTTCCCCAAGCCTAGGAAATAATGATAATAAATGACAACAACAGGAGTAGAGTCTGACCTGCAGAGCACACTCTCCATACTCTGCAGTGCTTTCTGACCTGCACACAGCAACCCAGAAGAGCTGGCGGTGCAGCAGCAAAGACCCTGGCTACACACTCTCTAATCAGATTAGGCAATATCCCACAGCACCGGGATTTAAATTTAAAATTGCTCTGACATGGACTGGGACAGAAAGACACTTATGTAAGCTCCGTGGGCCGGCCTGGGCAGAGGGAAATACAAATTGCAGCTGTCAGGCAGCAGAGCAGGTACGGCACTCGCTCTCCAGCGCTGGCTTTGTGGGAAGGAGATGGAGAGATCCATCAAACAACTCGGGTTTTCCTCCCCCGGTCCCTCCATGCCAGCCCCAAGTGCACTAGGAAGGGCACAGCAGCTTCCCACCACATTCCTCAGGGCACAAAAGAGCTTCCTTGACTTCAGTTACTAGGGTTGCTGAGCCAAGGGCTGAAAGCCCTCTGGATGAGATCCCGCTGGTTGTCCCGCAGCACCACCACGCTGGAGAAGAATGGCCTGGGAGAGCCAAGCCCACATAGCGGCCAAGGGCATGGGCACTACCAGGGAAACTGCAACAAAGGCAGGGCCACTGCACAAAAGCGTTTTCCTCCCTCCTGGACTGCACAAAAATGGGCTGGAGGAGTTTAGGGCTGGCTGTGGAAAAGGAAAGTGAACAGCAATATTACTGTCATCTCTCACAAGTTTTCTTGCTTGTGGCAGCACAAAGCCGGGGAATCTCTGTGCACGAGCAGCTGTGCAAACATTTCTGCTCAGGACCAGGCCAGGAAGTGGGGCAGAGTAGAAGGAAATGCATCAGATGCACTCTCCAGATTGCGGCGCCTGAAGTAGGACGTGGAAACTGATTTTTAACATGTCTCTAGAAATGTTAGTGTTGAGAAAAGCAGAATTCTCCACTTTGGATGCCTGAAACTTCTGAAGAGCAGGGATCCAAGCACCCATCTCTGGAAATCCCAGCTCACTGGTTTCAAAGTCACCTGTAAAGCATCACCTCACCAAACTCCCAACCATACACATGTATGAGATAACCAGAACTGCTGAGCTAAACCTGGGAGAGCCTTCTCTCTTCTGGCACAGCTTTTTAATCCAGCTGTGCTGACAGAAAAGGCATCAGAACCTCCAAACCAGATCCCTGTGCACATCCCTGTCCCACGCCCTGCAGAAAGGGTCCTAACAGGGCAGTCAGGGCAGGGCTTGAGGGAGGGCTCAGTGTCACAGGCAAAAACGCTGGTGGTTGGTGGCCAAATATGCACCAGGAGAAGGCATCACCGTGGTTTGAACAGCAAAGGAAGTTCATCTCAGTTAATTCCCTAATGAACAAAACCCCAACAGTTCCAAGGCATCTTTGCCCTTCTCCACCCAGGACACACTAAAAGTAGGGAAGGCTCCAATCTGAGGCAGATGTCACAGGCCAGAAAGGAGGCATTGGACCAACCTGGACAAGTTTTGCCATTCCAATATAAATTATAACCTGTTCTACTGCCTGCTTAGCAAGCTTAGCTTCCAGATTAATTGATTGTTTCATTCAGTTTAAATGATCATGCAAGTCTATGCACAGTTCAAGCAGGGTGGCAGAACCAAGCTCTGTCCAGCAAATATTTTTGGAAACAAATTTTGCACTGGTGTGGAGAATGTGCTCCCATCTGAGTCCAGTTTCAGGACTGGTGCTACAAAGAGCAGCACAAGGAGGACAGAGAGGGAGAGTCTGGCTCACTTTAAAGCCCGGCAGAGGGGAGCCCATGTTCGGGTTTCACATTTTGCCAACTTTTCTGACCTTTGTGGCTGAGCTCCCCACTGAGAAGGTGTTAAATCCGATCCCATCCTTCCCAGGATTATGGGGTGTACTCCTTTACAGCCTGGTCTCTAAATCCTCCAGGAATATCTTCACCAGGCAGCCAGAGAAACCCAGCTGAGCCCTGGCCTGGGAGCACGGGGCCGGTTTGAGGTGAGGATGGAACTGAGGTGGGAGCAGTGCAGGGCCCTGGCAGCAGCTGCAGGCTCCGTCTGCCACAGCGGGGCTGCTGCGGCTGCTGGGGCTGCCCAGAGCCAGCGGGGCACTGCGGGCACAATTCCCGAGGCAATTCCTGCTGTGGGAGCCCCAGGCCAGGGGAAATTTGGTGTTTTGAGCACCAGCTTTTCCAAGGAAGGAGCCACTGGAGTAGGGAGACAGAGCTGGGCTCAAACGAGGGGTGAGACAAAGCCTGGACAGCGACAGCAGAACGGGCCAAGGGATTTCCCTCTCCCTCACAACACAGGGAAAATACAGGAACGTGCTGAGAGATGACAGGACTGTCATGGAATCATTTAGGTTGGGAAAGCCCTGTAAGATCATCACATCCACCCCTGATTAACCCGGCACTGCCAAGCCCACCGCGAACCCCTGTTGCCAAGTGCCACATCTACACATCTTTTAAATCCCTCCAGGGNGCCAGGGATGGTGACGCGGCCTCTCTCCTGGGCAGCCTCTTCCCATGCATGACAACCCTTTTGGTGAAGAAATTTTCCCAAATGTCCAATCTGAATCTGCCCTGGAGCCACTTGAGGCCATTGCCTCTCCTCCTGTACCTGTTTGCTGAGAGTAGATCCCAAAACCTCCGTTTCCCCCTCCTGTCAGGGACTTGTGCAGAGCAACAACAGCCCCCCTGAGCCTCCTTTTCTCCAGGCTGAGCCCTTTCCCAGCTCCCTCAGCCCCTCCTGGGGCTCCAGCCCCTTCCCAGCTCCGTTCCCTGCCCTGGACACGCTCCAGCCCCTCCAGGTCTGTCTTGGAACAAAGGGCCCAGAACTGACCCCAGGATTTGGGGTGGTGCCCCAGCAGTGCCAGCACAGGGGACAATCCCTGCCCTGGGCCTGTGGCCTCACAATTCCTGACCCAGCCCAGGGGCCATCGGCCTCTTGCCCACCTGGACACCCCTGGGCTCATGTCCAGCTGCTGTCCCCAGCACCCCCAGGGCCCTTCCTGCCAGACAATTTTCCTTCAGGCCATAAGACATGCCACGAATGTTCATCTGCTTGCTCCCAGTTCCAGCTACCCCTAAGGAAACAAATTCCCTTTCGAGCTACACAGCAGAGTCTGCATGTGAAGGGAAGAAAGAAAATAGTTTCCTAAAAATAGCCTGTCTTGCCCCTCCTTAAAGTGTACCAGCCTTATCTGTCTCTCTTGGGATGCACAAATTGCCACAAGAACCCGAAGAAATGATAAGGATGTCATATTTAACCATGGCTTGGAAACAGGCCCACCATCACTGGGAAGGAAAAGCAGCTGCTTTGTAGTTTCCCAATCTTCACCTGCAAGGATAACTGGGCACTCCAGAAATAAAGATGAAAATCAAAAGCTGCAAAATGTGACCAGAACTGTTCACATTTTGGTATTCCTGAGGAGATACCTGTGCAATTTAGAGCCCAAAGAATGGGTATTTACTCCCCAAGTTCAGCTTCAGCTCACTGATGAGATCCACAACCACTTTCTGTAGCTCTCCTGGTATGAAATTCCCCCTTGATGTAAAGATACAAAGCTCTGACCTGCAGAGAGAGCTTGTCTCTTATACAGTGTTGCCACCAAGGACATATTATGGTCAGTTCCTTAAATAAATATTAATCACTTAATCCTCAAAAAAAAGAGTTTCATATTTCCAAAGAATTTACTAGCCAATGCATACCTGTGCAATTAAAAGGGATTCTGTAATGAGTCTGAAAAAAACCCAGTAAAATTGAGGACAAGAGAAACAAACCAGAAATGCAAGATGCAAAATCATGAAAAGTGCTGGCCACGTAGCCCAGAGCAAGGTTATTTCTGAAAGACAGTGGATTTTGTTCTTCCTGCTAACATCAGGGTCAGGATAGAGCAAAGCACACTTGTACCACAAGTGCAAAATCATCCTGACAGTCCTGGGAGTCTGCTCGAGGCCCATTGCAAAATCTACAATATTTTCTTATAACCATGTAATGATTTTCCCTTCCAGACCCTGTAGGATTTTTGTTTAAAACAGACAATAGATGTTGGAGGGAGAACATCTATCTTTTTCCACTCATGGTGGAATTCTATAAAAACTAACTGATGACCAGTGCCTTACGAAGCTTTCCCACTGATTAACACCACTTCCCAGTCAGTCCCAGTGGCTCTAACAAGGCTGTGGGCACTCATAAACTATTCTGAGTGCATTTTTCCTCAGCCCACATTAGCACAATCTGCTCCTACTACTCTATATTTACACACCACAACATTTTGGGCCAAACTTTGGATAGTTTCCTCTCAATTTACAACTCCAATGGCTGTGGAGTATCTGCCTGCTTTGGTGATTCCCACCTTCTGGAATGGTGTTTCCTTTGATGTTTGCACTGTTGTATTTCTTTGCAATAAAGTCTTTGCCACAATTTCTAATTTTACCTTCTTCCAGGCTGATTAAATACAATAAATATAATAAATATAATAAATATAATAAATATAATAAACATAATAAAAATATAATAATAAATAAATACATGTAATAAATATAAGAAATATAACAAAATACAATAATCACCATCTACTCCAAGCACACATTCACTCCCAGCTCCCACACAGTAAGTAAGACGTGCCTTAGAAAAGCAAATAATTCCCATATTTATTTGGACTCTTGGTTGTACTCCCATCCATCTGAAGTTTAATGGAGCAGGGTGATAGCGCAAGTTCCTGCTGCACAAAAATGGGTTTGTCCATTGTTCTTTAGATTAGTTGGGTGCCATTCTTTAGCACTAATTGGTGTTAATTGTCGCCCTGCAGACCCCAAGGCCATCCCTGAGAGCCCACTCTGGTGTGCAGGGTAGAAAATGCAAGAGGTGGGGAACACGGAGAGGCTCAAGAAGGGACACAGCTGGTGCCAGTCAGCAGCAGGGTTGATGCAACAACAGGTTCCACCATCCCTCTGCTGACACCCAGGAAATAACCCCACATTCCTGGTCCATCTGGCCATGGAAACAAGCCAGACGCAAATTCAGCGGAGCAGTGGATTTGCTGTCCTGTGCTGACCTGCAGAAATTAAAGGTTCTGACTCACAGGCACCACACCAACCACAAGGTTTGCTCCCCTTCTCCCATCCCCTTGCCTGGGAGGAGATGAGGGTGACAAAGAGCCCACCCATCCCTTTTCCCTGCTGTTTTGCACCTCTTTTTTTGGCGTTGGTGGAAGAGCAGCCCCGGGGAGCTGCTGCGGGCAGGAGTTGGGCAGTTCTGACTTCCTGCCTTAGGGGCATTGAGCCTCTGCTGGCCCAGGGAGCTGCACAAAGCCCGTCCTTGGAGACACACCAATGCAGGAAGCCAGGACAGAAAAAGGGAGCAGCAAGTACTCAGAAAGGCAAAGTAATTTGCCCAAGCAGGAGGCTGGAGCAGAATTTAGAGCAGAGTTTCTTTGCGTGCCAGCGCAACCCCTCAACCTTCAATAATAATGCTGCTACACTCTCCTAACGGCCTCTTTTCATCTCCAGCATGTACAAATGACTAAGTATGAAAGACTTTTTGCCTCGTGGAAGCAAATAAAGGCAAGTAGAAGCACATAAAAGCTCCAGCAAGGATCATGGTCACTGGGGGAAAAAATAAATCTCAGTGTAAGTAATTGGGGGTGGTGTTTGTTATTTAATTTTTACCAATCTCTAAGCTGTGTGCCTAGAGATCATTTCTCTTCCCAAAGATGAGAACGCCCTGGGATGCCAGAGCCAAATTTGCTGGCAGGCAGTGTTCCAGGGGGAAAAGGAGATGGAGAAGGTGGTCCTGCTGCCCTGAAACTGCTCTGCCAGGCCGGTGCCCAAATCTGCCAGAGCCAGGCCTGGGCACTCAGCTCAGGGGGTCACCAGCAGTGTTGGAAGCCCATGAAAACCAACACACTGCCTAAATTATTTGGAGGTGCCACATCCACAAAGTAAAACATTTCCTCTGGTGAAAACATGATGTGCAAACATGATATCAAACACTCTGCCTGCCTGCTGTGCGTGCTGCTCCAGCCCCCTGGGATTTGGGGTTGCTCGAGGGCTGCAGGCAGCTCCCATCTGTCACTGGGTCGTTTTTTTGAAGTGCTATTGTTTTGGGTAAGAGCAGGTAGAACCACATGTCAGAATGCAGCAGGAAGAGCAGCATTCCAGCCTGAATTTTTCATCTTTAAAGCAAACACTGACTCTTGATCAGCAGCCCGTTTTGTGTCACTCCCTACACTGCACCACTACAAGAGCCCAGTGATGAAGAGGAGCAGCAGCCAACACTGATTTGACCAAGAATGCAAGGCTAAAATTCACAGAATCTGACCCAAACACCCAGATTTTCACCAGGTGCTTGGTGTTCCTCAGCCTCTAATTTCCCACGTAGTTCCCCATGCACAATCAGGCCAAATTAAGGCCAGATACTGTCTTAAAATGGATCTCTAATCTGAAAAGGCTGTTGACTCTTAGTGCTTGAAAAGGGGCATCTTCACCATTGTGGAGAGAAGGAAACATAGTTTTAACTGTTTACAATTCTCTTTATTAGCCTTAAATTATTACCCAACTTTCAATTTCATGCTTAAGTTGAAATTGAAACTAGAAAAACAATTTCTGTAAAGCCATGCTGAAGAAAAATTAGAGCCACAAAGTTTCAAAAGCACTAATAAAACCTGCAGAATCTGGGCCACAAAAATACAACATTTTTTGTTCTGGATGTGTCCCTTGTGCTTCTCCTGCCACCTCCAGTGAGTGCTTCTGATTTTGGGGATATTTGAGTTCCTCTTAAACCTGAAAACGTTGCCTGAAAGTGCCAGGGCAGAGTTACTGTTCTGAGATCAGATTTTGTCTGTGTGACTGGGCAAGTCACTTTGGGTGACATCCAGAGGGGGACGTGGTCTGAAGCTCCCAGACCTACCCACCCAGCAGGATCCACAGAGCTCCAAGCATCAGAGTGAGGGCTAGAAACACATTTTGACAGAGCTAAATTATTCCCTTTTTCAGAGGCTGGCTCTGCCACCTTTGTGCAAGTTGAGGCTTTTTCAGTTTCTATCATTTTATTGTATTTTTTTTCCTCCCACAACTCCCACAAAAATCCTTCTCCAATTTTAGCCCAAGACAAGGCCTGCACTTCCCCAAGCCTGGTGGAGAGGAGGAAGCTCTGGCAGATGCTGTTTCCTGGTTTACAAAGCCTCTCGACTGACAACAGCAGCTGCCAACACTGCTAATCCAAACAATTCTAATTTTGGGGCTGCCTCCACGTTTTAGCTCGTGGCTTCTTTTAAATAGCCCTCTTTTCTGAACAAGAAAAGACTTTACATTGGTGGTTCTTACATGCAGTTATCATATGGAGCAAAGCAAACAAAAAAAGGCTGCAGGCACATGCACATGTTAATGCAGTTAAGGCTCTTGGCAGGAGGAACTGGAGAAATCAGCCCATTTTGGAGGGGGTGCAGTAGACAGAAGAAAAGCCCTGAATCTGAGGTTACCCTTTTCAGATATAGCTCCAAGCTAAAGCCACATTTTCTATCTGTTCTGTTTTCTTTGATCCTCAAACTTCAATCCAAGCCTTCAAGTTTAAATGGGATTTCAGTCTGAACTAAAAGCAGTTTAAATGGAAACACGAAATTCTTTCCCCCTGACACCAAATCAGGAATTTGAAGCTGCAATATCAAGGTGCTTTGCAAATCTATAAAACTTCCTGGCTTGAAGTGATAAGGACAAACAATCAGGGCACTCACTCTGAAGTTAGGAGATAAATAGAACAATTTGTTTTCTTTTCAGTTTAAAAAAAGAAAAGAAACATAAAAATAATAAAAATAAAAAGCTTAAGATAAATTTGAGTGTTTTGCAAGTGGTCAGTGCATGAAAACCAGTCCTTGCTGGTTTTGGCTGATGGCTCAATTGCATGACAACACCGGCAGGGCAGGCTTCACGCCTGTCCCCAAGGATTTCCAGCCTCCCTTGAAGACAAGCACTGGGGTCAGAGTCTGTTCTAAAACCTTGGCATGGCTCTGAACGGAACACAAACGCATTTCGGGGGACTTTGGAGCCGTGAATCCCAGCCCTAATTCCCGTGACAACAGCTCAGCAGCACCTCAGATCAACTTCCTGTAACTAATTGGCCTTTCAGAGACACAAACCTTCTCCTGAATTCTCACAGGCTCGGGCAGGAAGTCTGTGCTTGGCTTTGGGGCTCGGGTTGGGATTTGCCAGGTGGCACTTGGGGCTCTGGGTGCAGCCTCACACACCTTTACCCATCTGGAACGTCAGGCCCAGGGTGAGGGGACTTGGGGTCCCTTCCTGGAGGGATCCTCTGCTCCAGGGCAGTCATATCTGTGGTGTGGCACTTTATTTATCAGGTTAAAAGTGCACCTGGGTGGCTTTTCCCTTCTGACTACTGTGGTGGTTTAAATAGGTTTATTTGGAATACATTGAAGTATCCCACAAAGATTTCCAGTGTGGAGGACACGCATTGAAAACCAGCACTAGAATTTTGGTTTTACCTGCCTGTAGCTTTCTAGCTGTAAAGAAGTTTCAAAGCTTTGGTGCTTTGGTCAAAATAAATATACTGGACAATCTCCTCAGGCCTCCCTTGTGTGCCAACTAACAACTCTCCTTGCTTGGGACCATTACAAATGTCTGGCTCTCACACCAATCAGTCATTTCTAATATGAGACCAAATATCCACTTTACTGGCTGCAGTATAAGCACAGATGAACAATTTCCTGCCTCATGAAGGAATTGATTTGTGGGGATTTTTTTTAAATTTTCAGCGAACTTACCAGCAGACATCCACGTACCAGCAGTGACATTGCCCAGAACTGCCAACCAGCTGAAAGGGCCACAGAGCCCTTTCAACAAATGCTGGGTTCTGCCACGGCTCAAACCTGCTGCTTTTATCCCACAGAAAGGTAAGGCACCATCTGGTGAACGTCCAGGCTTCCAGGAGAACTCAAGACAATCTGGAAGCAAAGGTTAATTCTGCAACCTGGGAGCCACTGTCAACGTCTGGGACAATTTTTCTCTCTGTCTGTGTCCCAGAAGCAGTGCTTGGAGCTCTGGAACTCCTCTGGCAGTGATGCTGAGCCCACACGGACCAGAACTCACTGGGATAATTGAGCAGGAGCCAAGACCAGCAAGCAGGAGAAGGAGGAAACCTGCAGGTCCCACGTAAAAAAGGTCACTTGGGTGAGTTCAGTGCCAGGTGTGCTCCTGACAAGGACCAGGCAGATGCTCTGAGAGACAGCAGAGGTTCTTGAGGAGCCCTGCTGGTGACATGGCAGGTCCTGTCCAAAGGGAGGTGTTAAATCCTCACTCTGAGCCCGCTGGCCATCCCTGTTCTGAGGGGACAGCTGCTCCTCCAAAGGCAAACACTGAATCAGTTACTCTCAGCCACTACAAAACACATTCTCCAGGATCTCTGGGGCATATTTTTCAGTATAAACCCTTAGGAGGCAAACACCTTCCTCGAGGAGGCAAAGGAGGGAGTTACCTTCCCCCCACACCATTTGTTTGAATAATAAACAACTCAAGTGAAAACATGACACATGGGAGGTATGATTTTTCCCCCTGGAGGAGATTAAGTCGAGCTTGCCTTTTTTCCAGAGGTACACAGTTCATCAGCAGGAAGTTTAAGGAGGAAAAATCTGTTTTCCTATCAGGTAAGAGTGCACACACCGCTTGCCTGGCTCTCAAAATGGATGAGTCTGTGGCAATCTGCAGGACTGACAGCTTTATTTTCATCTGCCTGCCCTGATAGAGTGTATCAGGAAACGTTTCTCCAGATCCACACTTGAGGGTTTGAACATTCATACTGATACCACTTTAATCTCACTTGGCTGTATAGAAAAAAAAAAAAAAGCCCAATCCAGTTTTATGCATTTAGCTACATCAGATAAAACCTCGTTTGCTGCAACAAATAATTTGGTTTGGTGCTTTTTGCCCCTCCTTTTTTTGGGAACTGCTTTTTCTCCCCCTCAGACTTTCTCAGCTTTCCAACTGCAAGGTTTGTGGCACTTGCCAAGGGTGAAGGAATCTAATTTGCTAATTCAATCATCATTTGCAAACTAATGACTGCGAGCACGGATAAAACCAACATTGAAATATCTGAAGCAGCAGCTTTGGTGGGGAATACATTCTCAGAGTAAACAAAACCACCTTGCAACTGAAGCATTTAAAGCCTGAGCATATTTCTGCTTCAGGAATTCAGTCTCTTCCTGGACAGCAGCTCTATAATTAATGAAATTAGCAGTAATAACAGCACAGATCAAACCTTCCCCCACAGCTGGGCTTCTCCAAGAACTCCAGCTGGACCAGCTTTGGGGTTAAGGCAACACAACAGGAAGAGTAATAAACCCTCTACTCCTCGATCGGTGCTTCAGATTCACCCAAGAAGCCACATTTCTTAGTGTTTCTCTTTAAAATTCCTCAAGCTCCCTAAATTCCGGCTCAGATTAAAGGACATATGTATGAAAATAAACAAAAAACCCAATGTGACCCAACAGCAACAGTCAGTTCTCTCCACTGACATTGCTTTGGGCCAGATCTGTAGTTGATAATGAGGTCTATCAGGGAAAATTCAGTTTCCTGAAGCACGTCTGGAAACCCCACCCTTAACCACCTGTAAAATCTGCCCCTGGCCCTGAGCTGGCAGGGAGGATCCTCACTGGAAAAAAGGGATGTACAAATCCTCCACGGAGCACACTGCTGCCATTCGAGTATTGCAAATGACCCCAAATCTCAGTGAGTCCAAATCAGATTATTGTGCCAGAGCTTCTCCAGTGGAGATGAGAGAAGAGTGCCCTCAGGCCATCACAGATGCAATAAAACCCTTCCTTAATTTATCTGAGAAAACAGCCTGGAAATGGGGACGGCCGTATTTATTTTGGACACTCAGGGAAAAGTGCTGCTTTTGGATAATAGATGAGGAATGTTCTTTATTAGCAGGCATCCAGCATTATTTAGGATGGTTTAGCAACTATTCCTTTGCTGCCACACCACACTACATGATCTAGTCCATGCTTTTTCCTCCATGGATTTCAATTTATCCCACCACAGGGGCTCCCTGGTATCGATGCATTCGACTTCCATCAGCATCTCAGGACTGCCCAGACCAAGCAGGAGCAGATTTCCAGGTGAATACATGGGACAGATCTCAGGAAAACACATCTTTTCACACCAGAACAAATCAGGGAGGCATTGATCTTGCAGGATGCCTGCGAGTTCTCCCAGCAGCAGCAATTCCTTCCTGCCAGGCTGTTACACAGAGCAGCTTCCAGAGGGTGAAAATCAGTAGAGGAACATTTGTCTGTTTTACAGCAAAGGGGGAAAAAGAAAGGTGGAATGGCCACAACAGTCTAACAGGGACTGATTAGGCTGGAATGGGAACCTGGAATGGGAACCTGGAATGGGAACCTGGTCCTCCTCAGGGAGCACAAAGTTTTCCACATCATCCAGCAGGCTCTGGAGGTTCAGGTGCTGCAAACACCTCCAAGTGCAGCCTCTCCCCACACAGAGCTCCTGGGATGGGGAACATTCAAGTGTCCAAAGGTCACTACGAACTTAAAAAGAGCAGCTGACATAATGCCTGTCCTCTTCCCCTTCTCAAAATCAGAGAGCAATTTGCAGTACCCAAAGGATCCGTCTCACCAGTTCCCACATCTTGGAATGATGCAGCCATTGGGTATCCAGATCCTTGGGGAGATTTTAGCACCTGAAGTCTGACTATCTGTGCCATAAACAACTTCCACATGCCTGTGGAGTTTCATCAAAAGAGGGGCAGGCTAGAAATAAGCTAAAAATCGAATCAGTGTGGAGGAAATGCTTTGCAGAGAGTAAACCTGGAAGGACACGGCTAATCCCAGCTGCAGAACAGGTTTCAAACACAAAGCAGAAAGAGCCTGCCTTCATTATCAGCTGTCACAATCACCATTTCTGCTTTCCTACATTTTATTCGATGCATGCACTTGAAAATACTTCAGGGCAGACCGAAGGCAGGATGGTACCACTTCAAATTCTTGACAAAGAAAGCCCAGAGCGCTGGTGGAAAGCCCCCACGTGTCACAGAACCAGCACCAAGCAGAGCATTCCAGCAGCCAGGCAGTTAAACAGGCTCGGAAAACGCCAGCTCAGCTGCCACACACAGCCCTGTTGAATAAGCTCATCAGCTCACCCACTGGAGCATTTCCAGTGCCCCAGCTGACTTGCTGAGCTCGGGGATTTGCTTGGCTACACCAGCACAGGGAATTTCAGCCCCATTTGTGCAGCCATGGCCTGTGGGATGGGTTCCCTTGATCAATATTTGCCAGTTTATCATCGCAGGGCTGCGGTGTGAGATGGTGAAATGGGGCTGGAAAATGACAGAGCAGTGCAGGAACACTGAGCCAAGGGAAAGGGAACCTGCCCAGCCTGTGGCAGTGGGCAAAGACCAACCTCTGCTCAGGGAGATGTGACGTTGTTGGTGAGGACATCGTGGTTCTCCTTCCTCACCCTCCTGTTTCCACCTGCCCTGCTGAGGAGTGGCTGCCACAGCAGCACGGAAAGAAGGGGGAAAGAGAGGAGACTCAGCCACAGGCAAAGTAAAACCCCCCTCTCATCTCAGGAGCTGTGATTATGGACCACACTTTTAACCTAAAAAGTCCATCCTGTGCTCTCTTTCTCTGGCCTCAAGTATCTGGAATGCCTCTGAATTACCCTTCTCTTAAGGGCAGACTGCCTTTCCAAGAAGCATTCAGATCAAGAAAGAGAAATATGAATATTTTTCTTCGTTTTTCTTCTCCATTCTGTCCCTTTTGCCATGCAGAAATGGCATATTATTGGAATCCAGGCTAGGACGTGATTACTGAAACAGTTCCTAGAGGGTTAAAATTACAGTGGCCACCACACCATATCACTGATATCGGCTACCAAGATAGAATGTTTGTGGGATTAAAACCCCTCAAATCCTAAAAATCCCAGCCTGTTCTTCATCACAAACAGACCTGCTTGCTCTCTGTTGGAAATTTAGCTCCTGGGTTGGTTTTGACTGTACTACATAAGCCTGACAAATGTTTCACATCTTTTATCCCACTTCTTAAATTTCTCCTTTCATTTGCTGGTGAGACCCACATGTTTGGAAAGGATTGCTCAGGTCCATAAGTGGGAACTCTTTGCTGCCACCTGATAAGGCAGCAGATAACCCCAGCTCAGAGCCTTTCCCAATTGCAGTATAATACAAGCAATGCTGAGCAAACAAGCAAAATTTCTTTTTCAGAATGGGCTTCATATTTAACCTTCAATTATATTAACTGTGCCATAAAAGTGGATGTGTTACTGTAATTATACACTCAAAAAAGGCTGCTTAAAATTCAAAATTGTATTATTTCATTGCCTCACTGCTTTAGAATATTTCCTCTTCCAAACATCTCCTATCCTCAGACCAAGGGAAATGTTAAAGGTGACAGGATCTCTCCGAGTCCTGAATATCCCTCAGAAAACTGCACTTTTAGGTCCTACAAAGCCAAGAGCAGCTTAATTGCCCGCAACTGCAATTCCAGCCACTGCAAATCATATACAGCTCTCCCATGAAAGCATTAAAGAGCGAAGACTTAATTAGCATCCCTGATTAAATAGCAATTCATACGGCCATTATATCTTCCAGTTAGGCAGCGCAGTGCTCTGAAAAAGCAGAGAAGGAAAAGAAAAAAACCACACACACTCCTCCTCCCCGTCAAAAAATTCACCCCCCACCCACTTTCTCCAAACTTTCTCCTGGGAAATGTTTATTATTTACGATGCAAAGGCCACTGCCAGGCACGCTTTGAAAATCCCAGGCAGAGTTTCCATCGGCAAACTCGACCTATCTGAGAGATCAGAGACCCCCTCAGAAACCCTGGCAGAGACAAGCCCAGAAAGCAGCTCTGGGAGCAGCTCTGGTGCTCAGCATGAAAAGACTCCCACAGACAGTCACGTTTCAGCAGCCTGGGGGAGGGAAAGGGGGGTCTCTGGGCAGAGAAAACCCCACGTCGCTGATGAAAGTCCCCAGAACAGGCACTGTTGAAACTCTGCTCCTGTTCTTCCCTGCTTCCACTTCACACTTGTGAAACGCACCAGCAGGAGAGGGTTAACTCCTTCTTGGGACAGTGGGATGGCAATTCCTCACCCTCCTTGCTGGTGGGAACTGGAGTGATGGGAAAGGGGAGCAGGAGCAATACTGGGGGGCAGAGACACATCCATGGACACCCTCTCCATGCTGGGATAGCACAGCCAGGGATGACTTTATACTGGACGAGGAGCTCGTGTTTTGTGGTGCAGGGAATCCCCCAGATTCTGAATTTCCAGTCCTGAATGTAGTTATCCACCTGTTGGTTCTGCCCAAAAGGTGCTGCCTTGTCCCTGTTTCCTGCTGGATTTGGGAAGCTCTCCAGACAAAGAAGAGCAGCATCTGTTGCATTTTCTACCAAGTGGATACCGCAGCACAGACGGCTTCTCCCCAGCCAGCTCACACCCTGGCCATGCTCTCCTGGCCTGGGAGGATCATTCCAGCCCCTCGTGAATCTCATTTCATGAAGCCAAGCTGGAAAAGTGTATGAGAAGCAGTGACTAGACAACAAAAACAGCAGCAAAGAAGTAGGGAAAGGGAACAAAAGTAAATTAGGAGCTCATGTGCAGTGACCATCAAACAACAACATTTTGTCAGGACAGGCGCGGGATTTACAAGTGATCCTTTACCACAGCACAGACTCTCAGCTCTCAAATCATGAAGATGGATGATTTGTGGCTTTTAATGCTAAGGCACAGGGTCAAGAACTGATCTGGGGTCCTACCACACTGCTCTAGGGAAGCACATCGAGATTTTGGTAGCTTATCTGTCAGACAAGAAGAGAATTGCACTGCAGCAATATTCCTCCCCTCAGCCAAACTGGAAATCTTAGACACGTGAAATAAGTCTGTGCTGAGGACAAATAAACTGTCATATGACAAGACTCCAGTAAATTAGCCAGACAGACAGAACAATGACAGATGGGATATAAGAGGAGAGGGAGCTGCTGTATTTAGTGTTTGAAATGTCATTTGGATGCTGCTCACTGCTAATGTGCCTCCTGGGCCTTGCAAAGTCCTGCTCCGTTGGCCTTCAGAAAGCCAGAGGTCAAATTTACATAGAAAAATCTGAATACTCACTCGTATTTGAACATTCCCTGCTTCCTGCTAAAAAAGCACAACATTCTCCAGTAGCTTTCTGGAACAAACGTGTTCTCTGCAGCACAGCTGGACAGTCCCTCACACGCACCACTCACACTCCTGTGCCACCTCTAGCATTCCTCATTTCTGCCTCCAGTCCCATCCCACGCTATTCCCTTTACAGAGAACTTGGGGCAGCATTCCTTCCCGTAGAACTGAAGGAAACTCCTTCTTCCCATCACTTCTAAACCTTATCCAGCTACTTGATGTCAATTCCCAAGGTGTTGTTTGCTCCCTGCTGCTCCCCAGCCTCACCAGCCAAGTTCACCTCTGGGTCTCGTTCCTCCAGCTTAGCCACTGGTTCCTGCTGAGAGGGGGAACAACCAAGATCTGTGGATTTCCACAGCCCCAAAGAACTCAAGGCCACCACTGAACACGCAGAATATCTCAGAGATGAGTGTGGAGCAGTTTCAGCTGTTTGCACTGCAAGACATGACTGCTCAGTTGAGGAAAAGATTGGAACATATGGTCCCAATTACCTCTGTCCTCCTGAAACCAATATTTTCCTTTTCAGATACAATTTATCTGTGCTGCTTGGCAGCTCAGCTGGCTCCCCCTCTTCTCCTGAGGAACACAACCACATGCAGATGCTATTTATACACCGGGCAAATTATTTCTGCAACCATATTTTCCCAATAAGCCCAGCCTCGTGTCCCATCCCAAAGGTGAGAGTCGTGATCTGGGACTGTGAAAGATGCCTTGGCACTTTCTGAAAAGTAAATCCAGAGTCCTGGAAAGGTGTCAGCTTTGGTAATTGCATTCTGGGAAGCTGTAGTAGCTTTTTTCTAGCAAACGGCTGATGAATTCCACCCCAGATGTGACTGGGAGTCTGTCCCAGGTTCCAGGAAGCTGGTAAATCAAAGAACAAACTTCATAACAAGCAAGATAATTATCAGCCTTATTTCTCATGGATCTGTCCTTACAGGTATTTCTGTGCTCTTTTTCAGCTCCCACAATCCCTCCACAATAGCTGGGCTCAACAGGAATCACAGGAGTAAATCTCTTCCTCACTTTCTCTTTGAAAAGCTGGTCAGAAACCCAGAGGGAATACAAATGGCACACGAAACCTCATTTCCCTCAGCCTACAGCAGCAGCTTGGGAGTGTTCAGTTACTTCCCATTTAAAAGTTTCCAAGCCTTGGCTGAAAGGAGAGTCCCACAGCCACAGGGGTGACAGAGCCAAATGCTGACAAACAGATCTGAAGCGGGGCAAAATGTGTTTTGGAATAATGAATTCGGATTTCTTTCCCCTTGCTCTGGTTTTATAAGGTGCACTGTAACATTTAGGAGCAAAACTAAACAAAAATAATTGATTTGCAAAAAGTGCCAATTGCAGAACAGCTTCTTCTAGGCAAAAATAAAAACCCCACCACACATGAAAACTGCTACAGAAAGCCCCACAAATGCCAAATATCTCTCTATCCTATCTCAAAGGGTCCATTTAATTAGTACAGTTTGAAAATGACCCCGACATGCTATCAAAAGCACTTCAAAACCAGAAACCCAAGCCCAGCACTATTACAAGGCCCCATATTTCTTGTACACCAATGGAATATCCTTGCTCAGCTCATCAATGTCCACAAAAAGCCCCAGACACGGGGATTTTGTAGCCCAGCTCTGCAAGCTCAGCCAGAATGTGAAAGGGAAGAGGTGTTTGGAGCATCTCCTCTCTTGTCACCACCCGCCAGGCTGAACACTTGTCACGGAGCCACGTGCTGCCAGGTACCCAGCAATTTGTTGCAAAGCAGAGAGCTGGATGCTCAATAACCCTCCTGGACTAATTTTTCTTGCTCTCTGGAAACAATTTTCTAGGCCATCTCTCTGGGAATGTCACCTTCCTAATGGGAAGCAAATAACTGCTGCCTCCTCCAGCTCCAGGAGAGCAGTGATGGCACAGGAAAAATGTGCTTTGCTCAAAACTTTAATCAACACTTGATGAGAATTATGTGCTTTCCCTCTGCGCTTTTTGTTTCTTTAAATTAAAATGGATAAGTTTTGCTTTAAACTGGTGAGATTGCTGCTTGAAATTAAGGTAACACCCCAGGAGTTTAATATAGCTGAGTAGCAGGAGGAAAACACTGAGCCATGATTCCATGAGAGACCTGCCAGGGAGGAGATGGTTCCATTATTGGAAATGTCCTTTTTTTTGCCTCTCTACACATGCTTCAACGAAAAAAAGCAAAACATAAAAAAAGCTGAGATGTTCCCAGCTGGTTCAAGGCTTCCCAGCAGTTGAGAGAACTCCAGTAAGCACTGAACTTTTCTGGGTCCCGTGACTGGGAACACTGAGAGAAATATTCAAAATATAGTCTTACTTCGAGGAATTTTTAGAGAAAACCTAAAAAGACAATATTCAGTACCAACATTCCTGAAAATAATGCTGAGCCTAAGGCAAGACCATTGAGCAGCAGTGCCCTGCTCATGCAGAGCTCCTGGAGAAAAGCTACAGGAATAGGGAATAGAGCAGAAAAGTCCCTTCCACTCCCTCCACTGTCCCTGGCTCCTGGTTGGGAAGAGAAGGAAGGAGAGAAGCAGTGAGCAGGCAGAATATTATATATATATATTATATATATTCCTTACCTGCCACAGAGAATCCCAAGGCAGCTCCTCATTCACAAGAGGCTGTCACAGCTTTGGGACCAAACCACTTCTCTGCCCCATCAACAAGAAGTTCGCAGAGCTCTGCGCTGATTCCTTTTCAAAATTGCTTTTCTATTCACCAATTAAAGGCGACAGCACAGACCATTCCCCAGTGGCTCGTTCACCTCCCCAGCAGCAGCAGAGCTGCCCGTGTTCCCCCACAGCAGC
Source organism: Platysteira castanea (assembly GCA_013397175.1). NCBI lineage: Eukaryota > Metazoa > Chordata > Aves > Passeriformes > Platysteira > Platysteira castanea. Next base: position 56,070 of record VYXC01001535.1, read on the forward strand.
GCTCGGCCTGGGAAGGTTCCCTGACCCTTTTGTCCCTGGATTTCAAGCCGGGAACACTGTGGTCTCTCAGAGCTGCCGTGTTTCTAAAGGAGCCAGGAGTGTTCCTCGGGCTCTGGGCCCAGCAGTGCATTCACCCCTGTTGTCCTGTTTTTTGCTAAGCCTTCTGTTTTAGCCTTGGAGTCAGAGAATTTTCACACAGTTTCATGTAAACAATAGCCGATGTTTATTTAACCATCTTTTCTGGTTTTCATTCCTTTTGTGATAAGAGAAAGTTTGATGAGCATCCTTTTTCTCCAGTGGGATTGAGGAGGAAGTGACATGTCCTCCAATCCCTGGTGGAGTTGAGAATCCTATAAAGTATCAGAAATGTAAATAAAGTCTCTCTTTTCCCTCCTTTCTGCTGAACCTAGCAGGAGTGAGAGTGTCCTTTATTGTGCTTTCACCAGCACACCTGGACAGAAAAGACGGTTAAATAAACATCGGCTATTGTTTACATGAAACTGCGTGAAAATTCTTTGACTCCAAGGTTATAACAGAAGGCTTAGCAAAAAACAGGACAACACACCCCTCCATCCTGGGAGCCCTTCCCTGTCCACTTGGGGAGTTTCGAGGGGCTGGGAGCCAAGCGCTGCTGCCATTGTGCAGGGCCGGCTGAGGGAAGGCCACACCGGCTGAGGGGAGGCAGGGCCGGCTGAGGGGAGGCCACGCTGGCTGAGGGGAGGCCATGCTGGCTGAGGGGAGGCC